>KV419469.1:23428-60784 GCA_001630475.1 Sistotremastrum niveocremeum HHB9708
AGTGTTTGAGGCAGCACAGCAAGTATGCCCCCCCTTCTAATGAACTTGCCTCAAGCCCTTCTGCGAAGGTTTTCCATATTTGGCGCGAAAGCCAAACATGAAAATACATCGGAGTTTATCTCCGAGAGTGCCCTTCGCAGAACGAGCTTGAGGTTCTCAGGCTAAAGCAGGTCTAGCTCTTCGACACGATCTATCTTAGGAAACCAGTCATCTTTCGTATATGGTCCGCCACTCATTCTTGAAATTTCTCAGTTTTAACTTTGGATTGAAACTCCGCTCTCCGCTCTCGTTCATTCAAGCACAAAAAAACAATTCGCCACCCACGCTGTCAGCGCTATTCAGCCCCTGTTCGATTGGGAATTTGGAACGTGCTTCGAAACATTGGGAACCTTCGAGGAGCCGCATTATCGAGATCCTCATGCCTTTTCCGTTGTTTGAATCGCTCAGAGAAAAGGGAAGTCCAGAGGATATCCTACATTGGACACTCTTGTTTCATCGCCCCCATAAGCCTGAGCTTGGCAAACAATAATGGTACCAACGCTTGGAACTCTGATCCGCTGAACTAGTTACCAACCCGGATCACTGGGCGGATGTTCCCTAGTTCTCGGGCTCGACGGGCTGTGTTCACACAGCCTTCTTCAGTTCTTCTAGCGCTTGGATGACCCTGGAGATCCAGCCACGCCGTCTCCAGAAGTTCGCGAAGTAAGCGCGTATATGTTCTTATAAGTATCACATGAGTGAGTTCATCAAGGACTTAATTCGACCTTTAGGAAATTATCAGCCCTCTGTCTCCGATTGCCTCCAGCTTTACCGGCTTAACCTGGCAGTTTATAGTACATGTAACTCGGTTCGTGACCCCACTTGATATTCTAGAAGCGAGATCGCTGATTAGGAATCAGGCTCGACAATTGAGCTAGAGCAATTCTGCGTCGAGCTCACGACGAGTCTGTAGTGCGAGTACGGACTCAAAATTGGTTGCTTGGATATCAGACTGGGTTGGCTTCGACGACTAAGACCTCGGTCCAGTGATAGCGGTGGAGCGACACCAATCCACTCGTATTCTCTCAGGAACTGCACATGGAACAAACCTTCTAGACTTCCCCTTTGCATCTGATCGGCCCAACGCTCTCATCACCAAATTCACTCTATTGGGAGAACTTGGACTCAGTTCAACCCAAGACACCCACATAACTTCTAGGTCACCATTCTGCCCTAAGAGGTGTTAATAAGGGTGTTGATAGGTCGCGGTCCGTTTGGTTGCTTGCTTGCTTGGACTCCACCCCAACCACCCTATTCGGTTTGGCGAAGGTTATGTTACCAGGGCTCTGATAGCACCAAAATACTCGACCCGAATAAGCTCATAGGGGCTCCTCGAATTCTCAAACAATTCTTGTCATGACTCGAAATATTGGGCACCCCTCTCAACAAAATCAACCCGCAACCTTTGTCCTTCTCCTGTGACACTTTCATGTCTACATGCAGCGATGCTAAAAGTTCGAATCAACCGCTATTAATGTAATTCTCTGGCTCTCAAAAATGTTACTGACTACTCATCCCAATCTGCGGGGTGAGGATCAAATATAGTGGGTTTAAACAGTTCATTTCTTCGATTTTACTAAAATCCTCTGTTTATAGTTTCGGAGAAGGACGGATGATAATCCTAACATCCCGGGGGCAAGTTCTGTCACCATCATAGACCTAGACCGTCGGCCATAGCTGCCGCGGAATCGCGCCATGAAACTCAAAAGCTCTGGTACAGCAAGGAGTGGTATAAGTAAGATCATCATTCTACGGGAGATATGATGGCATTCCGATTTCAGAAGTTGATGATTGCATCATTGCGACCCGCTAGTAGGATTTATAAATCGAAGGTGTTGAGCCGATATCGCGAGAGCCTAAGTTACTGTAACAGCTTCCGCCATGGCCTCCGCTATCCCACATATATAGTAATTGCCAGTGGGGGACAATAATAATATTTCGGCTCTCTTTCTCAATACGAGACACGCTGATGAATTTGATGACATTCATTTTGAACGTCTGTGCGTATATATCTGCCCCAAAGTGTACGTAGAGCTGGTCCTAGTTCGCTTATTCGGATTTTTCGGATCTATTCGCCGATACCTTCTTCGAAAGTGCTACGACAAAAATGCCAGAAATATTTTTCAAGTGCGTCTTTGCCTTGTCAAGGATATAACTTGAGCTCAGCTCACAGCTATCAGACTATCGACGCTCTCAGGAGTCTCATCTCACACTCGCTTCCTTTTCACGCTGCGCTCTTCGTCGTCCAAATATCATTCGCTCTTGCTGTTTCGCCTTTCACCCTCCTCTCACTCTCCCAATGATCAATTATATGTCATGGAATCTGCTTGTCCACATCTTGGTGCGGATCTTTCACATGCGGAAATTGAGGAGGCCATCCCTGAAGATCATGATGGCTTCGGACCTCCAGAAGTAGTCGCTGTCTGTCCCTGGCACAGGCACGTCTCCTGTTCGACCCTCGTAAGCAGTTGTTGATGAGTGCTCAGATATGATTTTGATTTGAGGACAGGAGTGAGCGATACTGGATTGCGAGCATGCACTTATCGAGTCGAGATCCGAGGGGATGAGGTGTGGGTTGAGAAACCTAGTTTGAGTGAAGAGTGGGAGTTGGTCGAGTTGAGACCAGTATCTGAAGGTTCGTATCTTGGATCTCAGTACTCATATAACTTAACCCGTGTTGCAGATTTCGCTGATCCTCCACCAACCGCACCTCACCAAAGTGCTTCTCCACCCACTGCTCTTCCGGAATCAGACGAACCGGTCGTTCCCTCCGAAAACCCTCCAAATTCTCTCATTGACTGGGCAATACTCATTCTCAACACTTCAAATGCTACTCTCAAGGTACATTTTCCTTCGTGATCTTATGTCGATACGTGCTGATCTGGCCTGACGGTCAGGTCGCCAGAACGCGTTATGCAGTCAAAGCATTCTCCACGGGCGCAATCAAGTCAATAGGACGCTCTTCGACGTCTCATCCTCCTGACATTCCTCCACGAGATGATACCCTTCGATCAGTTGAACCCGGCAAGGCGGCCAAGCGAGGGAAAGCAGGAAGTCTCAAAAGTCGCATCGCCATGCTCCATGCTCTCGCAAACATCGAACAGTGGGCGATTGATCTCGCGTTCGTCTCCCCTCAGTGACTTTTATATACGTCTGCTAATCTGAAATATAGATGGGACATTATCGCTCGTTTCGGGAAAGATTCTTCTCTGCCACATCAATTCTATTCCGATTTTGCCAAAGTAGCACTCGACGAATCAAAACATTTCACCCTCCTCGTCGCTCGTATACACGCCCTTGGATCATACTATGGCGCTCATCCCATCCATAGCGCACTATGGCAATCCGCCGTACAGACCTCATCCTCTCTCCGATCACGATTAGCAATCATCCATCTCGTCCACGAAGCTCGCGGACTGGACGTCAATCCCGCCACCATCGCTAAATTCCGACAAGCTCAAGACCTCGATTCTGTCGAGATTCTGGAGATCATACACAATGATGAGATCACGCACGTTACAGCTGGTCATCGCTGGTTCGTCTGGGAGTGTGCTAAGAACGGAATCACGGATCCTGGAGATGTCGTCGATGCTTTTAGACAAGAAGTGAAGAGGGGGTTCAGGGGCGAGGTAAAAGGTCCGTTTAATGTTGAGGATAGGAAGAAAGCTGGTATGGGAGGCGAGTTTTATGAGGGGTTGAAAGGAGAGATGGATGATGTTATTCAAGGCGAAAGGGCGAACGTTGAGATTCGGTATGGTATATAGGCGATAGCGGGAGAATGTCAGAATCGTGTCCAATATTAATTGACCTTGTAGTCTAATTTAGACGCCGATAAGGATTGAAGGGATTACCAAACAAGGAACAACAAGGCACCATGGCCAGTACGACAACATCTTCACTAGTTCTATTTCCTTCTACTTCTTCTTCTTATCAACATCTCCAACTGACAGCGTCGCTCCCTTTACCCCCTTCCCCTCCTTCGTCCCAGAAATCACCCCGCGGAAATATGAACGCAAGTGCTTACACCAAGTACAGACGAAACAGATCCATCTCCTCTCCTGCTCGCGCAAATATAGATTTGCAGAAAGCAAATGCTCTCATGCGCAGCGAAGATGGTCTGCTCAGTCCTCCGCCTCGCTTCACTCCCCGTCCCCGCCCTCCTCGAATAAAGACCGCACCCGTGGAACACTCGCCCGGTCTTGCTTCTCCCACTTTACTCAGCTCTCCTAAAACACCTCCGACTACGAATACACGTCCAATATCCCCCTCCATCGAGATGGAGCTTGCTCTCATGAACAAGCGACGAGAGAACAAGGCACGCGATCACGCGTTC
This sequence comes from Sistotremastrum niveocremeum HHB9708, assembly GCA_001630475.1. NCBI lineage: Eukaryota > Fungi > Basidiomycota > Agaricomycetes > Sistotremastrales > Sistotremastraceae > Sertulicium > Sertulicium niveocremeum. The sequence goes on from KV419469.1 coordinate 27,801, forward strand.
AGCCGTCCTGCTATCGATACAAACCTGCTAATTCAGGCTCCTCGTCCTTCTCTTCGTGCGTTTCTCTCTGATCGACTGATGTCAAAGTTGTCAACTAAACCGCCTTGCAGTACGCCCTACGTCGTTCTGGCGCACTCATCCCAGAAGTGCTACCACCGCGCCCGCTTATTCGCCTTCATCCCATTTAGTCCGACGTGCCACCTTTGTCGCTGCAGGCCTCGAAGGCGAGATAATGATGCATAATAATGCCAGCGCCAGCGCACTGGCTATGGCTGTTGAGGGCCGTACCAGTTCCATCGTCTGCGTTCCTGGCATGCCAGGCTTGTAGCCCCATCCGTCCTTTTACGCGCTACGATTTCAATGTCGTTATGATCTTGCTTTGCCATCCACCTACATTTCATTATTTACGAGCTATCTAGTTAGCTACCATGCAATGCTATTCTTCCTGGGTAATTAGAGATTAATGATGCGGTGATACCGAATTGTGCCCCTTGCCGGGTGCCTGGCGATGACGGCGGTCGGGTCTCAGCTTTCGTTCATCGACCTCGCCAGCGCCTTCTCCCAACCAACCAACCACAGCTCCAACCACCTCCAGTTGTCACCAGGCTCAGCTTCATGGACACCGCACTCCCTTCCACGTCCACGTCTAGCTATGACTACTGGTGGCCTTATCCCCCTGGCGGAGTCACCACCACCCTCCCGCCAACGTCGATCGCGGACCCTTCACTGACGAGCGCGACTTTGACTAGTCCGGTGCTGGTTGGTCCTTCGACGACGACTTCGCTGTCATCTCTCCTAGTATCCCCTCCATCACCTTCAGATTCCACGTTCCTTTCAACCAACACCATCGCTAGTATCTCCACAAGTTCATCCACTTCATTGTCCACTTCAACCTTGGCAGACAACACCACGTCCCCCTCCTTGATCCAGATTACAGCTTCGATACCCACTGCATCTCTTTCTCCACCTCCATCTAATAATGCACTCTCATCTTCGTTCAAACCAATCTATCTTCTCCCTGTTTCGACCTTTCTCGGCGCAATCCTCGGCGCGTTGACAGCCTACTATTGCATGAACTGCTGTGCCCGTCGACGCGCACGCAAAGGAGCATACACTCGAAGTCCTGTCAACGATATCGACGCCGACAAGATTCGCTCAAGATCAGGTAGCTTCGACGCGGGAGATTGGAGCGTCTTAGAGAAAGGCGTCGAGCGGGGTCTTTTCAGCCCACGAGAAAAGGTCGATACTCGTGGATATCCACGAGTGAACCGTGTCGGTCTGGGCGTAGGCCTGAACGGAGATCGCAATCACGATGAAATCCCCTCCATCGATGTAGAAGACCACGACGACGTCCAGGGCACGCCCAGGAGTTTCGGCCCATACACTCACGAACCATCTATCAATGTCTCTACTTCGCCTTCTAAATCATGGTTATCCCGCGCCATATCTTCCCGTCAGAAGTCTGGGCCTAAGAAATACCAGCTCTCCGACCCATCTCGTCCTTCGCCCTCCGTATATGCGCCCACGCAATATCAGACTACGCCTCTTCCTCCCGGTGCTCAAGCTCCATATACGCCTTATTCACTTGCTATACTCAGTGAAGATGAGGAAGATGATTATCAGAATATAGGCAACGCGGATACTATGAGGAGGACGAAAAGCCTTCGGAGAGGCCTCATTGAGAAACTCGGGTTGAGCTCAAATCCACGTAGATCGGAAAAAGTTGGAGAAGGGTGGACACAAGTTTCTCTGGGGGAACAAGAGACAGGTGACATTGGCAGTCCTACAAATCGAGATATCAGTGGATTGAGGAGGAATAAATCCGCTGGGACGCCTAGACCTTCGCATGCTCGAGCGGACTCTAATGTTACCGTCTCTCCTCATTCGCCGAAGAAGAAGGCCCCGATGACATATTCGCCTGGAACGGCCTTGAAGAGTCCTATTCCAGGTCAACCTTCTCTTACAGGCGATCCTATTCGCCCACTCGCTTCGACTTTCAAGACTAGGCGAGCTCTTGCCAGCGAGGAGAAGTCGCAGGAAAAGGATGAGTCGAAAGGCTGGGGACAGAGTTGGAAGAAAGGAGGGTTAGCGGAGACGATGAAGCGTATCGCAGTTGAGAAAGCATCTCAGATCGTATCATCTGCTTCATCGGCATTCATATCTTCTTCTGCCCCTGCTGCTCAAGGCTCAGATTCCCACGAAGATTCCATTCCGTCACCTGTGAAAGCGAATGGAGAATCTATGTTCAAGGAGGAATTCAGCCCTCTCATTCCCCCTCCTCCTGTTCTTCGCGCTGGAGAGCCTGAACGAAGATCTGTCCTTCCTAGATCTCCTGCTTCGGTTCACTCGCCTCCTTTGGAAAACGCCTTAACGTTTACATCGCCTGACATCGGAACGCAAAGAAATGAAGTGATAAATTCAAGACGTACGTTATTGGGGTCAGGAAAGAAAGGTGTTGGCGTATTACCAAGAACGAGTGGTCCTCGACCCATCTCTCGTCTCAACTCTGTCCACGCTTCTACCTCATCAGGAACGCCCTCCAACCGTTCAGGAGAATCCGGTTCCAGATCGTCTGGAACAGGCTCTACTCCAAGCGCACATCCTTCGACTTCGACTTCCGATTCTCACAATTCATATACCTCGAACAAGAGAAACGTGCGTCCTACATCGCCGAAAGCACGATACGAAGCTCGTCGAAACGCACTCGAGGAAGTAGATGAGATATTGAAGAGTTCATGGAGCGCGAGGAGTTTGAGTGAGATGGCCCAGCCTGGTACTTCTGCGAACGGGCCTTATGGGAGTGCAGCTGCGGGCGTGGGCATGTCGAGGGGTCGTCCTGGAGTGGTGGATAGTCCGACAGGGTTTGGGGCTAGGATTGTCTAAGGGACAAGGCGGTTGGTTGCTTCTCTATTTCTCTATTCACTCTTTATTGTCAAAGTTCTCTGAACGTGCTATTTTGCTTTCCTGCTATCGTTACATCCTCATACACATCTGCATTCACATTCATGGTTTTTATTCCGTCATCTATTATCATGTCGTTCGTTCGTGCCCTTCGTAGATCTGATAGTTCTGTATCCTCTCGCGATAATGTTTCATCTTTGTTTTCGCGCTGTCAACATATGTAGTCACAAGGGTCGCAGCTAACCACCCTTTAGCTGTGAGAGGGGCCGGCACAAATCCTGGCTGACGAACGGTTGCCCCGGTCATGCCTTATCAGCCGGCGAAGACCCAATCATTTCAGAACTACAGTCGAGCGGTAGCAGTCACAGTCTTTTGATCGTGACTAAGTGCGTTCGCTATCAACTCCGCCGAATAAGCAGGATTTGCTTGGAAAAACTGGGAAACTGTTAGACTATTTTCATTTTATAGCCCGAGGTTTAAGCTTACCATGTGGCCTCCTCGAACTGAGTGAGCTGAAGTCGGCTTGAAGCCTTTGCAAAGCAACATTCCCGGATGAAATTTAATCAACCTAGTGTTTAGGTATAAGTTTGACAAAGGAGTGAAGGTCCAGTGACAACACACAGAGGGTGAGGATCATCGTCGTAAAGGTAATGTACAGGCGTTTCGCTGGCGTACAGAGCAGCCAGTAAGTCATACCCTTTGTCGTCCTGAGCAATGGTCATGCCAATAGACTGTACAAAGATGGGCAATTAGCATCGTCGCAATTTGAATGAGAGCGATGTATATACGGCTTGGTGTTCTTTGGAGCATGCCAATGTTACTCCTTTCGAGTCCGTTCGCTCTCTTAAACCATATTTCTGAGCATGATCTCAATAAAGTTGGCCACGATAGCATAAACAAATAGCTGACCACGTAAAGCTCTCTTGCTTCAGCAGGCCAAGTTCTGGTGAACGGATTCCTCTCAAAGTATTTTCTTGCTTCTTCTTGGTCTGCCCATACAGTCCTTCTGGCGAGCATCAGGGCCGCGAAGGTTTGCCCTACCAATTCTCTCTCTGGACAGGCGGGACTCGTCACCGGAACGCCCAAAATAATTGAGTGAAATTCAAGTTTAGGTTCCATTTGAGTTAGAAATGGGCTGTGCAATAGTTTATTTCCTAGTCCATCACCAAGGCAATAAACTTACATGATTTCTGCACCGTTGGATTGTCCGATGAGGACGATTCTCCGTTTTGAAATGTCGTGACCACCGGGCTTGCCATGTATATAGACATGAGCTGCCGTTGCGTATTCCATGGACGACCCTAACGAGCATTCGACTTAGCATAAGCGGTCGTATGGACGTAAGACCGGATTTACAATCTTTATCGTTCTGCTTTTGAATCTCGCTAGCGTTCAAAACAGTACTTTGTCCGTGATTGGGGCATTCTGTTGACGAATGAGAGGTCATCCCAGCGCTAGATGGGTAAAACGCACCTATAGACCATACCTCATCTATAATCAAGGATTTCCCAGAATGAGACTGAATTACCGGATAGGCTTTGAAAAGAACTTCGATAACAGGCTCAAAGGTTTCTTTGAACATGCCGATCGAATGTAGGAATATCAAGGATACATGTCGTTCGATGCGTTTTGGGCTGCTGGCACTCGTCCCAATCTTTGGGGTGTATCGATTTCCCCCCACTCGAAACGGATACGATGGTCTTGAATCAACTACGAACGTTTCACTGAGCCAATGCATCCTGGGCTATGAGCCGCCGTCGTGTCAGCGGCCAGTACCAGTGCGAAAGGGCAGTTCGTGAGCAGATTTGAGAGGTGACTTGGAGGCTTGGTCGACGAGATGCTTGGGGCACATGCTGTCGTCCCTGTCGTCCCTGTGAGATTCGACGCATTCATAATGGTACCAGCGTTGAGCTGGTGCATTGACTGATTCAGTTGATCTTCGAGGTCGGGAGTTGAGAATGTTCCCATTCCTCGGGCCGCGTGCCGATCAAAGATGCCGGTTCCTCTTCTATCCGGCATCTTGCTTTGCTTGTTTGGAGATGACTTACTGGTGGCTTGGCTCTCAGAATAGTATTAGTAACGGAGGACTTCGAAGTCACCTCTGTCTGGAAAAGCTGGTTGTGAGCTGCACAGATCTCGACAAATCTTCGGAGCCATGGAGTAACAATGTGATTTCAAGGGCCTCCAGAACCTTCGCACAAGCTCCTTCAATTCTCGTTGCAATGGGTAAACAGATGTATTGCCTTAGTCTCCATTAGGAATGACAATGATTGCACGTGCTAATGACTCGACAGCCAAATGCGAAGGCCACAAAACATCCCTTTTGCAACATCTCGAAAGTAGCACAATCCCAACACTCTTGATAGTCGACGACGTAAATCCATCTATTGCACGACGCTGCTAGGAAGATGATAGATTCCGTTGGTTCCTCAGGATCACATCGGACAAAAATTGCTCGATGCCTCTGAAAGGCTCCTCCTCGTTGGGTCAATCGTTTGGTTTGTTGACCCAGAGTTTCTCTTAATAAATCGGTGTACCGACAGACTGCATCGTAGTCCATGTCCTTTTGGCAGCGGAAGGACCCTATTTCCTCGAGGACCAACTCCGTTGGCGGATCGAGTTGTCGAAGGATGTCATCGATCGTGAATGAACACCTTGTCGCAATCTGATGGAGGTTGGAGTGATCGCATTTTCGCCCTAAGTGTATCGTAGGTCTCCACCAGGTTCGTATCCATCGATGATGATAGACCGTTGAGAGCTGGAGTGCGAGACATTCGACGCCATATTCGCCGAGCTTCGACGGATCAAAGAGACTAAATAAAGAGAATCCATCGCTTTCAGAGTCACTGCAATAGACCTCGAAGTGGGGTAAATCATGCTCAATAGCATCATGTTCACTGCGCGGCAAGCAGGCCAAATTCAAGTTTTAATGGCGCAAGGGAAGGTAATTAACAGATTCCGGAGGTCCGAGCGAAGGCATGCAGAGAGTATGGATGGCTCGAGGATAATCGAGATGATCGGTGACGAGTGAACACTCTTCTGATTGGGGCAGGACCAAGATCTTCGCGTTGCGATTGTTTGCATCTTGGCTCGCTAGAGGAAGCAACCAGTTCCCTGTCACAAAAGAAACGGGTCCAGCTTCAGGCGATCGTACAAGATAGCCAACTCCATCCAGTGTTAGAGCCTTTGGTACATCAGGCGCAGGTCCATCCCTCGCTTGAACTGCAGGAAGTAGGTGTAGTGTGACGGCTGCACGAAGCAATTCTTCTGCAGAGAGGGGACCGCCTATTATGACGTCTGAGAGTGTGCAAGCGTCAGATATCGCCGGTCCGAGTCTTTCAAAGTCGTTGAAAATTGGAAAAGGGTCTATGGGCGACTCGATCCGCAGAGTTTCCCCTTCGAACCAGGACTCGATTTGAAAAAGAAAGTCCTCCCAGGCAGATTCAAGGGCGGAGCAACTGCGCGAGCGAGCATCCTCGATGGTCTGAGCATACTGAAATCGAAAGATATGCTTCTCATTGCCGAACCGTCGCACTTGTTTGCGGCATTGATTGCATGTACAAGTATGCGGTGCAAACTGGGCAGTTGGTAGAGTAATTTCGGCGGACAGGAAAGGAGGAAGAGGAACGTAGTCTGTTTCTGGCAGTCCTTGCTCGGTGGCCGGAGGATCGCGACAAAAGGTCGACATTTCCCGGAAGGCACGAAAGGGTGCGACATAGTCAGAGACGGCGTCTATGAAGATCACGCAGAGACTTCTATGAAATGAACTCATTTCATGAAGGGGTACGTTGTGCGTTTCAAAGACATGCGCAGAAGCAGCATTCTCCCAGTCTTTCATTCCTTTGTCGATCATGTAAGGCACGATGCGTGCCCACATGTCCTCAGGAAACTTCGTATGCATGGCTTCCGTAAGGGATAAGATAGAATCTGTTTCTTCGCCGTCCGGAAGTCTATGAAGGAGACAGAATCCATTGAGGAAGAGAAGGCTTCGAGCAAGGGGATCGTGTGCCCATTGGTGGATTCCTGGATGTAGGAACAAAATCGTTTCTCGATGAAATCGTTCAGATTGAGCTCGGGGAGCACTTTGATCTTTCGAAGACGATGCCTGTGGGTTGACATGCGAGTTATGTCGGTGCTTGTGATTGAGCTGAGATAGCCTGATGCCTGATAGTGCTAGTAGCGCCAATGAGTAGCGCTCTCCGAAGCGAGTGTGAGGATAGCGAACGTTTCAAGAATTTTTCTGATTTTTCTGGCTGGTCATTTAGGCCGAAATGAAGCTAGAACGAGAGAACGCATCAGCTAGAAGAAAAATTAGCTGAACCGTTCTGCTTCCGCTGCTGATGGAAACGACGACAAAGCAAGTTCGGGCAACCCCGGTGGCCTCAATCAGGGTCAAGCCTTCCTGAACGAATCCAACGATGAGTACGACTGAGTTGCTCGTTCCTCTCCATGTTAAATATATTCAGTCTCTTGGTGAAGTCCGTCCATCTTTCAGCTCACCCGAGTTTGACTCATTTTGTCGTGCGACGTTGTAGAACAAGGATGACCTCGCGTACCACCTTACTGCGCATCTACGTCTCAATGCTATCTACTGGGGCTTGACGGCTTTGTGTATAATGGGACATCAAGACGCGTTGGACCGCGAGGAGATGATTAAATTTGTGGATGACTGCTGGGATGATGAGATCGGTGCGTCCATTCGACCAGAGATCCACCATCCCAAAGCGTTAATGATTTGCCTCTCGATCAGGGGGTTACGCTGCTCATCCAGGACACGATGCACATCTTCTAAGCACGCTAAGTGCCATCCAGATCCTCACGACGCAAGACGCGCTAGAACATGTGAAGGTGGATCGTGTAGTCCTATGTACGTTACCGGTATATCTCTCACGATCTCCCATGATCGCTCACTTTGTCAGTCATTCTGTCTTTACAGCAACCAGATGGTTCTGTCGCAGGCGATCAATGGGGTGAAATCGACACACGCTTCTTATATTGCGCAGTCCAAGCTCTCTCATTACTTGGCCGACTCGATGAATTCAATAAAGAGAAAGCAGTGGCGTACCTACGTCGATGCCGTAATTTCGATGGGGGATTTGGCAGTAGTCCAGGTGGAGAAAGCCATGCTGCTCAAGGCAAGTCCATCCCCAGAAAACCATGCTCGCCGAAAGTGACCGTCTCCAGTCTTCACATGCGTAGCGGCGCTTGCTATACTCGATAGCCTCCACGAAGTCGATGAACAAATGCTCGGCTGGTGGCTCGCCGAACGGCAAGTCCCAAATGGAGGATTCAACGGACGGCCGGAGAAACTAGAAGATGTGGGCGATCTTCCTCCTCCCAATCGTCTCGTTGCATCACTAAACACATTCCACTTTTCCCATCTAGGTATGCTATAGCTTCTGGGTTCTCTCGGTCCTGGCGATCCTTCGGAAAATGACGTGGATCGATTCGGAAAAGTTGACAACGTTCATCCTATCAGCTCAGGTACCCATTCCATCTATCATTCCATTCTTATCGATGGGTCGCTGACACGTCTCAGGATCCTGAAGGCGGAGGCATAGCAGATCGTCCGGGAGATATGGTCGATGTTTTTCATACTCATTTTGGAGTTGCCGGTTCGTACCTGCTTCACGATGACGATCTGATCTTGATCTGATTTCTCTAATTTGCCGAAATAGGATTGTCGTTGCTCGGATACCCGGGGTTGAACGATCTTGATCCAGTTTACTGCATGCCAGCGGAACTAATCAAACGCAAGGGGCTGACTAAAGCCTGGCTGGCGCTTCCCCGGCGAGATGCTATCGGTGGGAAGCCTGATCATGAATGATCCATCAGTTTTGTGCCTCATGTATTCTACCACGCGAGTACTAGTGTGTGTTTCAGTGAAATGAAAACGAAGAACGTGTTAATGCTTGCTTTGTGCTACTGGATTTGCTATTACATGAACTGATTATATTAATTAGTTAATTAAAAAAAGACACGATTAGGCCGATTATAATGGGGACGAGAAGTAGGGAGGCAAGAAAGCGCAAGAGTAAGGTACTAGGAGTAAAAGCTAACAAACGAGAAGAGAGAGAAAATGCGAGTGGAACCGAACAAAGCGGGGACAGATGGAAGGGAAGAGAACGTCTCAGACGAAGGGGCCCAGTTCGGACGCGTACTCGACACCTTCAAGGGTCTTTGCGGGAACTGGGAGACGCGCATTGCAGCGGCGCTGTTCTTTACAAGTGTGCGTAAAGTCGACACCGAACTTGTAGATCTCCTTGGCAGATATGTAGGCGTCGCCGTTAAATATGGCCGGCATATAATTAGACTGCATCAAGGTCTGAAACGATGAAGGTATTGGTCAGAAAGAGAGGGAGAAAGAGGTCGTTGATGGGAGACTGACCACCATAGCCTGTATCACATATGACCTGGGGGAATCATGCCCACCCGGCTGAGGACCGATGCTCGACAGCTTTTTCACCACATCCGACAAGTAGACGGGACGAATGGTGCAAAGCGGGATGAGGGCGAGGAGCGGGACTGCCCTGGCCCTGGTGAAAGACATGAGGAACTTCCACTTCTCCTTGCCGTCGGCGGAGTCGACGTAGTTGTGATAGCGAAACTCGTGGGCGACGGGTACGTCTGACTTGGAGTCAGCGCCGTGGGGGAGGAGGAGGAGGGAGACAGCGTAGGGCGGGTCGTTGATGGGGTTGTTACTGCCGCGGGCGCTGAAGGCGAGGTAGATGCGTTGGTGTTGGGCAGCCATTAAGAAAGATAGTATGAGATGGAAGATGTAAGGACGAAGGAGGGAGGTGGGGAGGTGGTGGTGGTGGCAAGGAGAAGAGATGGGCTGGCCGTATTATCGGCCGCGAAAAGAAAGCAAAGGGCCGGAACACAGACAGCAACAGAGCAACGCGTGCCAGGCCCTGACGACCGCTCCATTAAATATTCACATTTTCGCAGGCTGGCTGCTTGGATCTGCCCGATCTGCTTCTGGATCTTGGGCGATTATTCGACTATCTGGGTGCCCTCCTGTCCAGCACAGACGCTTGCTTTGTCGAGCCTGGCATTGAGCATCGAACGTCTGCTGATGTAATCGGCTCGCTCTTCCCGATATCTCGATCAATTATTTATCTTCCGAACGCGAACAAATATATTGCGTCTTCTCCACTTGCCGCAATTGCCCCTCGGCGACCACTCGGCGACCTACCCAGGTCCCCGCTAGCGCCCGTCTCATGTTCTGATTTTTCTTTGTGGCGCGTCTGGCCCGCTTTGTCTTCTTTCTCAGCTCACTCAACTCTATTCACGTCTTCTCTTCCTTCGGGACGTTGATCGAACACAGAAGTCGCACTACTCGTCCCAGGGACTCCCGGCATACAAAACTCAGGAGGCCATCGGTCTCGTGGCATCGTAGCCAAATCTGGAAATGACAAAGACGTCGACCTGCCTCCAGCTCGGCCCGTGTGCCTAATTTGACCTTGTGCCTCGGAAAATTCCTCTTCAGCTCAGTCAGCTGAAAGATCCGGAATCTCTGCATGTGCGCGGCTGCGATCGCGGTTACGCTTTTTAAGGTTTTATGATCGAGGTTTCAGATAAATTTTCCTGCCTCTCTGCATCATTTTTTTTTTCATATTTATTCCTTGGCCGCAGTATCAGGCTTTACGGCACGTTGCTCGAGGCTTTCAGGGTTCGGCGTTCAGTCGGCAACCAGACAAGACAACATGCTTGCCTGTCAAAGCACAGAAGACACGCTTCTCAGGGCTCAAATCAACGCTTGTCATGACGCACGTCGGCAAGATAAGCACGTTTTCTCGTTTCCACGCAGATGATCTCATAACTCATAAAGCAACCACAGCAGCGCCCAGCCCTTTCGGCGAATTAGATCGTGTCTCTATGCACAGTCTCAGATCCTTCCATTCCACAATATGTGCATGCCAGCCTTTGACGATTACCCGTTTCGGCAATCCACGCTGAAGCGAGCTACCTCCATATTTCTTAGCCTCGTTCTGTTCGCGACTCGGGATCGCGGAAATTCGCGAACCATTAGCTTCACCATCTTGCCCCCTTTGGTTCTTCGGCTGCCGAATTGATACGCGAGGCGACAAATAGTGAGTCTTGCATTTTCCATCCATCCACATCATCCCGACTTCCGAATCAACCTTGACTTCTATTTACCAGTGCAAACCGACAATTTTCCCATCTTTTTCCCGACCCAGAATGTACCAGAAAAAAAAATCGAGGGCCAGGCTAAGAGCAGGACCCTGAGGATGACGACAACGACAAGCACCAAGACTCAAGATCCTGCCGGTCATGGTAGGAGATCAGACTAAACCGTTTCAGGTCTTGTCAATGGTCTAGAATCTGGATCTTGCCGTCGCTTGTTGTCAGGTGTCAGGGTTCGTTTTTGATGGGAGTCTCCCTGTCCAGATTGTGGAGTGGCGCAAGCGATAAATTGTCTCGTATATTCTTTCGTCGGTCAGGTCCTCGCTCGAATTCATCAATCCATCAATTGCCATTTTTGAACGGCATACTCCCCCCGGAATCTACTCCAAGTCTGTCTGAAACAGATGCGTTTGCTCAGGCATCATCGCGATCCTCCGCTCACGTCTCAGCGCGCTCACCACGTTCACCAATAGACGATTCACTCGGGAAGCCTTCGAAGAAGCCTCATTGGGTGGACCTACACTCGCCTACTGCAGTAGTCAATTGAATTAATTAATCCCGAGAGAGAACTGGTTCTTGTCACTTGTGGGGGTCAAAACGGCCCCCGAACTGCTGTAGGCAAGTCAAGAAGCGGCGGCGAGGCGGTCTGGATACTCCGAGTCGGCTTGGTGCGAAAGACTGTTTATCATTCCCTCTCCACTTCTATATGAGACGAATGATTCGGTCTGCGGGGATGTCCAACAACAGGAAAGCACGACGAACCCGATCTGACCGGATGATCATGTCTGAGCGAACATGAAGCAAATGAAGTCAAAACTAGTAAAGCGCTAGAAGTATGAACGCGTAGAAACCAACCGCCCGAAAAACGACTTTATGAGTGCATCCCTTATCAGAGAAGCTGCAGTCTCATCTGTCAGAGCGATGACTGCGTCTAGGCATTTAGATTGAAAGGCCGGTGCTAGAAAAGACAGCGACAGCGCTAGGACAATTTTTTCACTCGGGTGAATACCCTATCATGGCTGCAAGAGGAGTCAAGGCGTCGTCAAGAGAACCTCGTAAATTCAAGGTTCCATTGTAAGCCATGGGTGAGGGCGGCATGATGGATATCGGGAGAACAGTGGGAATGTTTAGATGTTTGGAATCGCAGCGTGCCCGATTAGATCCTGAGCTCGATTTTCGAGTGAGACCGCCAGCTGTGACAGTATATATTTCAGCGGCTTGGTTTCTCTGATGACATTACGCAACTTCGTGTGGTGGGGACCATGATTCTTTGGGAATCTCTCGTCGCTGCGCCGAGACTCCTCCATCTTGCGACCGACGCCGATCCTGGGATTGGGATTCTCAGTTAGAATGATAATTTTGAAAAGTAAACTCAACAGGAATCGGCTATCCATATTCTGCCTAGTCCTTTTATCTGCCTTCCTTTTATCTGCCGGAATCTCTATACTGGCTTTCAGAACAGATCCACAAGTTTAGCCGATATAAAGCTGAAAGGCAGAGTCCATGGTCAACGTTCCGAGTCAACAGTGCCGCCGTATCGGAATCGGCGCTCGGAAGCCTTAGCGCATCGTGAAGGCGAAATGATGCATCAAGCAACCCTTGGGCCAGAAACCCTGACTTATCGATCATTGGCCAAGTCATGTATCCTTTCAAGAAGACAGAAGAAGAAATGCTCGAAGAGCATATACAACTACAGACCCAGAACGGCCTTGATCCCAAGGTCTGGTTTGGATCCCCGGATAACATAGTTGGCGGGCTTGCAGAATTGCTCATGGATTCTCCTATCAACGACTTCATCCATCATCGATTCTGCAGCATCTATCCTCGAACTCACTCATGGTCACACGATCCTTTCATCCGCGTCTTGCTCTTTATGAGTTTCTCTCGCCTGCAGAGGATGCCGACCGTGGATGAAGCAGCCGAAACATTTGTCCTGGCGAAGGACTTGCGTTTGAAGGCCCCAGAGGATATTTGGATTCCAATAATACCCTTTCTGACCGAAGATGCTCTCAATCAATGGGAGTCATTCGCCGGGATCGAACCATTCTCCCCATCCACTTCCGCTCTTTCCGAATTCGGTCGCAGTCTATTTCCAATGTTCGCCGATGTCATGAAAGACTATATCGGACCTTTCGAAGCCTATTCTGATGTCTACACCTTCTACATCGAACCAACTCTCGACTACGATTGCGAGGAAGCACAGGAAACACTCGATCTCCCACTGCTGGAATACGCACCACGAAAAAATGTCCTGCCAACTTTCGATCCTTCGTCATCTCATTGCACTTGCGGAGAATGTGCATTCACCATCCAAAAAGTGCAGAAGAAAACCCATCTCTTTCGTGAGCAATACGTCGCGCTCACCAATGCGTCCGCCGAGCGAGACTGCTCCGCGCTCAGAGATCTATGGGAACCGTTAATGGCTGAAGCCGAAGCCTGGATGGAGAGGGAGGGGTCGAGGGTTGAGTCCCCCATAGACATCTTTCCGGTATTCGGAGAAGATGACAGGCTTGGGCCTAGTATATTTGATGCTGCCAACGATCTTGGAATCAAGATTGGCAGCGATCTCTCCGTTGGGGAGCTCCTTCGACTCATCGTGCTCATGCATCTGCTGAGTGTACGACCAGCGGGCGATTTTTCCTCGCTCTACGTACCCGATGTCTTTCCCAAAGATGGGATTGGGTACCTCATTTTCCCTGCCCATGACCCCATAGCTCCCGGTTCGGGCCTGCAAGCACCTGAATTGATGGTGCCCGATCTCAATCTCGAGGTCGTAGCCGGTGGCCCTTGGCTTCCAGACCTCGCGGGTCAGCATTTGCGGGGCACACGCTCGAAGGTCGTCCTCATAGGTCCATCGGAAGAATATACCATCTCTTTCGACAAAACGTTTTATCCCAAGTACTCTCATCCTATTTGCATGCCGGAACTCATAAGCGGAGAAGTGCCCGACTTTCTTCCGCCTCGTCATGACATCACCGAATTCCGACTGCTTCAGGAGGAGCCGATCGACTATTCTCCTGAATTGCTCGTCGAAGTCAGCCAGAAGGGGGTGGACGGCTATCCTTTGTTCAGCGTTTTTGATACTTCCAGATTGGATGATTACCCACCTGATTGTCTAGCGGCTCAACTTTCTACGACCTTCCAGGAGCGAGTTTTGCAAACCTGGTGGAGGCCCTCTGTCTCGCTTGGCCAGAAATGCTCTCATTCCGATCTATATGTCAAGGCGATACGTTGTTCCCTGAGCTGCGAAGAGATAATCCTGCAAGTCCAGAAGCCTTCGTCAGAACTGCTTGCCTACATGCAGTCGCTAAAGTCTGAGTCTTATCTTCGACCAGACGTCTCCAAAACTCTCCCTCAAAGACTTCGTGACGAAATGTCTAGACGTACAGAGCGGCTCCGCGAAAAGGGCGGGCCTTTCGAGTCCCATCATGTCGCTTTTGTGCGATGTGAGAGTGCAGAAGCCGTCTTACCGATTGTGCTTCTTGCTGCTTCATGTGGTCGCAAGGTATATTTGATCAATTATCAAGAGTGCTGGGATTGTGCCGGCTTCCGGATGTTACAAGACAACTGTATGGTCGGAGTGGCTGTTGGAACGAGGTATATTACTGATTGTTCTCGTTGTCTTGATATGAAAGCCCGAGCAGCTGACGTCGCTTCCACTATCTGAGGTTGATCTGCATGATATATTCATTAAACTGCTTATTTGGAGGGTCGAATTCTGATAACACATAGTGAATATTTGGTACGTTTCAAATTAACGTAGGATGGTAAAAGGTCTTTTCATCATAGCGAGGTTGGTAATATTGTACATGGAATTTCATAACTTAGGAACGATGGATCTCCACTGGCTTTTCTCGATAAATGCAGATGCTGCCCACTAATTTGCATGATGTGAAAGCTATATAGAGGGTGTCGGTAAAATGTGTGATGTGTCTGATGTAACAGGTGCGAGCTCGGTGCAATCAATAAAACCACCACAACACTCAGATTCTGCTACGGACGTGGGGCTGGATTGTCGTATCTGTTGTGCATATTCGAAGGCTGCTCCCCGTTCATAAGATCTGTCCCATGTCAGTGGGCATTAAAATACCTCGAGCCAAAAAGACGTACACTGTCGTGAGCAAAGATGAATCTGAAGGATCTGGCGTCCGGAGAAGGTGTCCAGACGAACCGTAAGCTCTAGAGTCTCCAGGGCGGTTTTGAAAGGCGCCATTCATGGCTTGTTGTCTGTACTGCCCTAGAGCTTCGTAGGCACGGTCAAGATGCTCCATCAAGGCTGATGAAGCACTGATCTGTAGTAAGCCCAGGGAAAGATCATCGGTTAGTTTATCGACACATGGAAGGTATCAGAGAGATATTTGTGACGTACGCCTGCTGCACTCGAAGTCCACGACGGGGCTCCATGACCAGTGACAGCTTGAAGCTGTTGTCGTAACAGCGCATTTTCCTCCTCTAAACGCTGACATCGTTCCTGGAGATGGGTCCATGCCTCTTCTTTCCGAGCCCGGTATGCACGCTGCTGAGCAAGTGCTCTCGAAGGGGGTGCTGTGAGGTCTTTGCGTCTACCGCGGACCATGTTCAAATCGCTGATCGAGACGAATTTGACTTGAGTGTCCTGAATAACAAATTCGAAACAAGCCGAAGCAGCCGAATTTCCTGATCAGGAGAATGAAGCGCCAACGTCGGTTGCCCGTTGCTCGTGGCATCTACCAGCAGCTGTGGTCGTCGGCGCAGCTATCGTACTGACTCTTTTCTCTGTGGCGGCAACGTCTTTTTATCACTTTCATACGCCTAATCTGCCAGAAAATGAATTTGCTGGGCGGCGGGCCGGTTATCAAAATTTCCCACATCCGCATGCTATCATGGCCTCCACCTATCTTCCTGTCAATTATCGCTCTATTACACTCTCACCTACTCAAATACCATGTCTATCCACTCCGTGAAACGCTCTCAAAACCACCTTGCTTGGGATAATAGGTATGCTCTACTTTGTGGTTGACTACCAATACTGAGCAACTGTTCTGAGCATCCCTCCTGTCCTTCGAGTTAAATCAGGGGAAGAGATTGAATTCGATTGTCTCGATGCTTCCAATGGCCAGATAAACCCAGAGTCAGATTCATCGACCCTCGCTCAACTCGTTTTCACGCAACTTGATCAAGTGTGTGGGCCAGTCTTCGTTGAAGGCGCCGAGCCAGGAGATGTGCTTCAAGTCGAAGTGCTGAATATCGAGACGGCTGAGTGGGGCTGGACTGCGCTGATTCCTGGTTTCGGGCTTCTCTCGGACGAGTATCCTGAGTCGACTCTGAAAATCTGGTCAATCAACCGAGAGGTTGGGTACGCTTGGTTCGACGAGGAGAAGAAGATCAAAATTCCTATCAAGCCGTTTGCGGGTGAGATGGGTGTGGCTCGTAAAGAAGACGGAGCATTCTCTACTATTCCCCCATATAATACTGGAGTGAGTCGCCCTATGTCCCTGTATGCGCTACAACTTCATTGACCCATCGCCTTTAGGGAAACATCGACACTCGCCATGTGACCGTAGGGTCCACGCTATACCTTCCTATCGAAGTTCCTGGGGCCTTGTTCTCCATGGGTGTGAGTTCAACGCCCTTGTCCCGCGATCGAACTCACCATGTATACAGGACGGACATGCGGCGCAAGGAGATGGAGGCAAGTATATATGCTAAGAATATATCATTGCCGTACCCAATGACCTCAATTCTCGTTTACAGAGGTTTGCGGTATGTAACACTGTGTTTTGACGGACTTTGTTGCTCATTTTCTAAATAGGCACAGCCATCGAAACGCCGATCAAGGTCAAAGTCCGTCTCACGGTCCTCAAAGACGAAAAGAAGAGTCGATATGTCAGGACTCCTCACTTCAATACCACAATCACGGGAAATCCTCATGCCCAGCACTCGAATAATACGGAAGATTATTATTGCACGACAGGCGTGGGACCCGATCTACGGCAATGCGCACGAGATGCTGTCCGTTCCATGATTGATTACTTGGAAGCGGAGGTTGGGTTGAATCGTGTGCAAGCATATATGCTTTGTAGCATTGCGGGAGATCTGAGGCTTCATGAAGTGGTGAGCATTTTCACGACCCGGTACGACCTCGTATCTGACGCCTTAGTCATCAGGTTGATATGCCAAATTATGTTGTGCGTTCATTGCTCCCTTGACCTTCGAAAGTAATTGCTGATCTTAGCGATCAGGTGGGTATGATGATGCCGAAGTCCATATTTGCATGAATACAAAGCTATTCGAAGTTAACAAATAATACGGCTCATGATGCTAAATTGTCTCTCGCTCCGAACGATCTCTCGAGTGTCATCTCCCCCCTGCAATTCGTAAGGCAGAGTCAATAACGAGTCTCGATTCCCCCAATTCATCTGGTCTTGGGCGCTTTGCCTCCATACGCTTGTCTCGTTTGTCAAAGCACTACTGGTTATCATTATACTCTGGTTTCTTTCTCGGGGCCGACTGCTGAAAATGTGTTAGAGTGTCTATCGCACGAAACTTGTGATGCGAACGAACTGTCCCGGTCTTGACCCCTTTGCTAGATGAAGAAGTGGATCCGTTGGTGGCGACGGGACGATCGCGAGCACCATAATTTACGAACGGGGTCATCGCGCTGGGGGTTATGTCAGTCTCACACTCGAAGACCGAGAAGAATATCAAAATGTGATACCACTGCTGCATGGTGGAAAATGAATAGACACAGCTAGGATCGAGTTGGAAAAGTAAAAGGCTAGAGATGTTCGACTAAGTGAGCTGCCAGGTTCATTATATATGCTTTGATTGCTAATGCAGGAATGGTAGATACATATGGCTTGGTACCAGAAGCTCGATCATTGACATTGTGGCGCAGGGCGGCGTGTCAAGCACGGCATCGAGGTGGAGGTTCCCGCATGATAGTGAACCTATACTACTGTCTGGCCTTTGTAAAGTCATCCGAACATTACTAATGCAAGATAATGCAATGACTTTGCGTTGGGCCACCTCAAATACTACGACACTGATTTTCAAGGAAGTGCTACGATGGCAGTTTCATCCAAAAAAAATGCGATAATAGCTCATTAGTCAACTGTCATTTGACTTGAGGACGGGGCGCGCTGATAGCTGTAGAGATAGGGGCGCCAGGAGCTGAGCTACAGGAGGTATGCATTGTAATCGGCTTCCGTCAAACGATAGGCCCAGTGTTGAACTACATGTGAAGACGTCCTGAACTTAGCGCAATGTAACCCGCTTCGGAGACAAGTACTCACGAGTCTGTCGAACAACGGGAGAAATGTCACGGTCGTTCCAAGAGGCACTCTGATTAGCTATCTTCTTGACTAGAGCTGTCTTGAAGCGGCCGGTCGGACCACATACCCCTAACCCTATATTACATGTCAACGAATGTCATCCACTGTCATGCGATAACATGCGGACGATGCTCACATCGGTCTATTTGCCGCTCATCATCGGCCGTCCGTCGACCAAGATAAAAACGACAATACCACTGGAACCATCCACGAGGATCCTGTTCGGTAACCCAACCAGCCTTTTCCCATGCTTCCAACGATTGCCCTGCCTTCACCCCGTAGTTATTGATATCTGGGTCGTACTTCTGTTGCGTCATATAGATTGTGGGATCAAATGAAGTCCCGTCGTCCCTGAGGCCTAGGAACCATTCAGCAGGGAATTCGTCGTAGTCTGGGGCTATGTCACTTTGAAGAACGTGGGAGTAGAATTGACGGAAATATGTCCCTCCAAAGGAGCCGAGTTTGATAACTTCTGAAGGCGTGAGATTGGGCGTGAAACGACTGTATGGTTCTTCAAAGTGCATAGTGCCGTCTTCGCCTCGATTTGGGAGACGGGCCTGATATTCGGCGTCATGAGATTGGATCAGGTTGGCTGACAGTGGCGTTTTCTTCTTTGGATATGGTTTCAGCTTTCGGAGTTGCGGAGAGTTTTGGGCTGAGGTCGACGCTGGAGTTTTGGGCGAAAGGAAATTGATGTCATCATCTTCGGGGTCTAGATTTTCTCCATTCTGTTTGGCAAGTCGAATAGATTTGCGACGAGGGCCTCGAATGACTGGACCTGGCTCTGATTTTCGCTTCTGTCAGAAGGAGACACGTCCGAGACTGAGCAAGCAGGTGGTTCAACCAGATGATGTACGCACTTTGGGAACTACTTTCTTCTCTTGTTCGAAAATGGAGCCCGAGAGTGTTTTGATCTCAAGAGATGCTAGTATCTCTTTATTTCGCTGGATTCTAGCCTCTCTCTCTCGTTCGTACTTTGAGAGGCCCATGTGTCTGGACGGCCGTCCAAGCGGTCGTCGTTGAAACTAGTGTGACAACTCTGTGACTCAACGCGTTGCGTGACAGTACCACGGGTACCGGGTCGCAATAAGGACCCGTGATAGCGCTTATGGAACCCGGATCCCGGCTGACGGGTAAAATAGGCTCCAAAAAAAGGGCAAAATTTGCTTAATACGGGGTTTTGAGGAAAGCTGTATGGCCCATCCGAAGCGCAATAGTAACAGCGTTCGATTGCCACTACTTTTGAGAGCATGGCTATATTAGGGAATTTTTAAATTCAGGATTTATGGTTTTTTGTTAGGGTAAAATAGGCCCAAAACCCGGATTTTAGGGATCCGGGTTCCATAAGCGCTATCACGGGTCCTTCGCAATAGGACACTGCGCGTTGCGAGAATTTATAGCTGATGATTGATTCGAGAAAGGTCGTAAGAAAATGAAGTAACGTGAGCGGTATACATGGGCCCTCAAAGAGCGGTCGCAGATTACACTACATGTACAAAGATATATCAGAGAGTTGCTGTGACCGGTATCCACCTTGCTAAAAGAGAGGGTTTGAGCATTCAGTCGTCGGGAACATTCAATAGCGTACTTGTTCAACAAAGGCACTAATCTGTTCACCTTGCAAAGTAAGTCACGAGTTGCAAAGGAGAGCGATAGCTGCTCACCTCATCACCATCTTCCATTCCGAGACTCCCTGGTGTATCCTCGTCTCGGACACGGACGCCATCATAAACAAAACGCAAAGCACCTTGATCTACCCCGAAGTTTTTCTAGACGTCGAAGGAAATGTTATCGTGGGTTTGAAGACATCAGCACGCGGTCGAACTTCGGCACCCCTGAAAAGTTTGGCGAAACCAGTACTCTCTCGCACAGAAAACGCAAGATCTATAGAGGCGCTGATCAGTATGAATGGAGCTGGATAGCAGAAACCGACCTTGCTTGTTGAACACCACTTTGAGCGTCATCTTGGCGCCTTTTTGACTCGGTGCAGGCTGCTGAAGGTCTTCAAGTCTGGGTTTCTTGTCCTGCTTGGGGCTCCTGGCTGTTGAAGATTCACGAGAACTCATGATGGGCGAAGATTGGAAGAAAGACGAGGGAGCGAGAGCAACGATGAAGCAGGCGTGGTACAGTTTGAGCGTCAACGCGTCGCTAGCGCTGAACACTTCTTTCCTTTTCTTCCCACACGACTATTTTCAAATTTCTGCGACGACTGCTGGTGCTGTAATCAGCTCAACAATTCGGGCTTTCGTGCCTTCCTGCCTGTTATCTCTACAGGCTTGGAATTAGCTATCCCAATGCGTGGCCGATAATATCCGGCTCAGGCTTGTGGTACTGGCTACGGGCTGTTAGTGGGCTGTTGTACGTCGACCAGACAAAGATCGCCGGGCGATCAGTCAATGCAGGCACACAAGAGGGAGACCGCAAGAACCTTTATTGGATCCTTGCTTGTTCGGTGGCTAAATCATGCTTACATTGCAATATGCCAATATTGGCGGTTCTCATTTGCCTCACCTATGCTTTGATTCACGGAATTTTCTACAATTCCTTGGTCTTGGATCGCCACCTACTCTTGACCCCTCGCTCTATGCAATGTGCTCATCGAAGTGGGCTGCTTCTTTGCTAGAACAGAAGAACTTATCTGATCAAGCTCGCGACACAGCCTTCCCGTACATGCTCTCAGGCTCTGGTCTTGTATTTTGGGCTTTCCGGTGCTACCAGCGAGATCAATCATGGCGACACGATACACGTGGATTGATCGTGTACCTCGATCTTATTGCATGCTTATGCGGGCGATTGGTCTTGTTCCACTAATATCTTGAGGCACGCTACGGACCTTCAATCTCAATGGATTGTTACGATTAAATGGACGTATACAAGTCCATGTAGTCTCCTGAGAAAACAATTCGTTTTGTGGGAGGGGTGCTCAGCCACGTACTCCATACTATGGAGCCCCTATGAGCGTCGACATGAGCGCCGATGAGTGGATATGTTGGTATACCCTCAGCTGACCGAACCCAAAGGTCTGGGTTACCAATGCCTTTTTGCCAGAGCTAAGTATGAGTTTATTCATCGTTGCAGGTACCGTGTCGGGCGCTCCTTTGGATAATAATGCAGCAATTGTGCAGCTATGCAGTGTCGCCGATGAATAGCGTGATGAATTGCAGGCACATAAGCCATTTATGTTAAAGCGGCCGATCTGAGTATTCGGCTAGCCTACTCTGTTGGGCTGAAGGCTGGTTGCGGGACTTGCTTATGTGTTGAGGTTGCAAATCGTTGAGCAATTCTTGTCGACGGTACTGTAGAGTACAAGAGCAACTACAAGGCATCGAGTCATTGATGCTCCCACGCACTGCACGTTCTAGATGAGATCATAATGATTCGATCTCCTCGTGCTGGTCGTGGTGGTGCTTCTCAGTTGCTCAACTCCCAAGAATCGGAAATTTGCGAGTGCAGAACTAGGCATAGTAAAGTTCCGGAAGAAACTCGATTACAAGGGAGGAGAATTGATTTTTCGATAGATCTTTCGGTGCTGGGGTTGGTTGGGAGAGTCTCCGAGTGGCCACAAAGCGTTGCGGCTTGCCAGGATCAGAGGTTGCAGTGCCCAGCTTTCGGGGCTAATTCCAAAACCACAACCAGCAAAAAATCCCGAGATTGAGCAGGTAATAGCGGTGCAGGGCCTATGCCAGATTCTCGACTGGTCCACTGACAAGGATATCAAGTAAGCTTATTCCACGGAAATGCAAGTTGGCCGTGCAGCGAGTGACGAGCTCGGAGTCACATTGATGGACAAGCTGCTTCCGCTGTGAAGCTTCCCCGGCTGCGGACCTTCATCTCCGATTTTCTCCTGAAGTGTTACCATTGTCTCGCACTGTGGACACTATGATTGAGCCAGAAGATTCCGTGATACATCTGATACGCAGCATCGCAGCATCGAGTTGATGACTCTTGGTCAGGAACGAGTTCATTCAAATAGATGGCCCAGGATCTTTTATTCAGCACCACTGTCGACCTAACATTTCTTAGAGCTTTGTCTGCTATACCGAAATCACTTTCAGAAAATGCCGGGTTCCGAGCTTTCGTTGGATTTTTCTTGCTTGGGCGACGGGTCGTCGCTGTCATCTTCACTCTACGAGTCGTCTCCTCCGTCAAGTGTGGCCTCAGATGTAAACGACATCAATTGCGACCTGGAGAGCTACTATATGGAAGAAGTTGACCAGCTCTGGAGAACTCAGCAGGTCAACAACTCCGGCGAAAAGAGACATGATGGTCTCAGCGTAAAATACGTCAGGGCCTTCCTCAAATTTACCCTGCTATCGTGTCGACGAATAGTTTGGTCGGCTCTTTTCCACGCTTGCGGTACGTGTTATTTTTAAATCTCGCATCTCGATTAGCTCATCAGAAAGAATTCAGGAATGCGAGAATTTCTTGTCGTGCTCCTTTTCGAGATTGGATCAGTCTCCATCTTGTTCGTTCTGTTGATTTGGTGCCTTCTCGCAAGCTCCCTTGCTTTTCAATCGGTTTACAGCCGATTCTCGGCACAACATTGTAAAGCCCTCAGTCTCACGAATGCAGGTTAGTCGTTGGTCGAACTGTCAATCTGTCACTCTCTCATTCTTTTTCAGCGTATCCTGATATGTTCGAAGAGCTGGAGGATAGTGTTCGGGAGAGTGCAATAAATGCACTCAACCAATCGGTCTCACAGCAGCACTACCCCCCAGCCGAGCGTCGTTTTAATCTGGACGTAGCCAAACTTTTGTGAGAATTTCGTTGCCTTCTGGCTACATTTCCTGAACTCTTTCATAGACTGCAGTGCTCCGCAATCATGTACGAGCGGTATCGTGCCGACGAGGAAGTTCGTATCGAGGTCCCAGATGCCCGCTTGAACCCTCGGAACCCTGCGCTTTCCAACCCATTGCTCCCAGGGGCGCTCAGCTTCTCCGCCAAGACAGAAACCCGGACTGCTGCGATTTCTAGGTTCGCCAATGCCCATGGACTCGAATATTCCACCGTATCAGAGTTAAATAGCCAAGGAGAAGCTTTTTGTGGCTTGTTCTGGTCCGAACGGGGAAATTTCATAATTTTGGCGTATCGGGGTACTGCGCCAACAGATTTTGTCGAGTGGTCGACTGATCTGTCTTACGAACTGAGGGAAGGAGGCACTTTGATACGTGGCTGGGATCGAGGTGGGTCTCTCTTATGATGATTGATCTACTTTGAAACTGATAAAATACCAGTCCACAAGGGATTTTCCGAGAAAGCTTTTCCTGACCACATGCCTGAAGGATCTCGTTCACCTTATGGTAACGTTTTATCACTTCCTACTCCATCGCTTTGTCTCATCCCGTTCAAAGACTCCATCAAGTTAAGCGTAAAAACACTGGCCATGCATCTCCTCTCGAATCGATTGCCAGGCACGAAAATTAACGTGGTGCGTATCAAAGCTCCAGGAATGCCCTGATACTCCTTAACATGCGTTTCAGTGGACAACCGGTCATTCATTGGGAGCCGCAGTGGCCTCTCTCATGTTTTCACGCCAAATCACGGAACCATTAGACTTCGGAGATGAGATAAAGTTTCGAGACGCCTATCTCTTCGGTATGCCCGTCATATGCAACAGTTTGTCTAAAATTGGTATGTTTCCCACTTCTCCCAAGCATATCATGCTCAACCCATGGTTCGATCAGCTTTTGATCACAGCATGAAAATTGACCGACATCGTACACTCTGGCGAATAACCAACGGAAGTGATATCGTATCGACTGGCGTACCCCATACGGGCGATCAGCCGGATTCAAAGGTCGCGCCGTGCAGCCCTTTGTCGTGTAAGCCTTGCCAAATACTAAACCTGAACGGGGATTTATACTAAACTTCGTATCAGTTGCTCACTTGGGAACCTCTATAAATCTCGGACAGCCTGGAGTCAGCTCTGACAGCTGCACGTCATCATCCACTGAACCGATTCTCCTAGTATCTGCGGCCGCTACGACGGGGAAGCAAAAACCTACATCCTCAACGAGGGCAAGGGCGGCATGGATCGCCTTTGCAGCGCGTTTACCCATTTTGGGTCGCTTTTACAGCCACGGAACAGCGAGCTATTGGCTGCGCCTCAAGGAGCTTCGACCTGGAGCGATTAAAGCAGGTCGTTTGCCTAAATCCTAGAACAACACATCTCAGCGTTCACTAATCCAACGGCTGTTCAACTGATCACAAAAAAGATCTCTCACAACTCATCATCAATGTATTCTACACCTTGCATATATAATTTTTGACGTAGTATGTCAGTTATCGTCAACGCAAACTACTCAGCGGTAACTTGCGCGGTCCGAGTGAGCTAAAGACATAAACTAGACAACTTGAAACTAGAAAGATTGTCTAATCTGAGTCACCATCCGCTTCGATGTCAATCAGTATCGTTGGCCCAGACATAAGCAGCCAGTCGGATGAATCAACATACGCTGCGTAGACTTGGAAAGCTCAGTTGATGGTGCGAGCGCGTACATGATGCAAGGCTTGCGAATCGCGTCCGATTTCATCTTGCGATGCTCGGAGCACCAGGATGACGATCGATATCTCATCCCGCTTTACTCAACAAATTCAACAAGCAAGGATGAAACTTGATTTGCGTGTTCGCAGAGATCAGCATAAATTGTGCCGGACATGAAAGACGAGGGCCACTATTGTCCCTATGAAATGGCGAAGCGCAAGAGTAAGGTAGCTCCAGTGTGTCGACCTGCAATGCTAAGCAGTCGAGCGAATCGCCATCCTTCGGCAAGATGTTGCACTCGTCCCACGAATATTGCCATAGGAGAACTTTCGAAAAGGCGTTCATGCTCCACAAGAATGCTATAGACGTGAGTTCGACACGTTACCCCAGACAAAAGGACTGCAATATCACGCACCGAATGAACGCTAAATCCTCTTCATCATACGCCATTTCGAAACTTTCATCCCATACTGGATCTGCTCCTTCTGGCGGGACACCATCGCAATGGACCGTCTTTGATGACCAGTTCTGTTCGCTCTGTGACAGGAGAAGATTGGCCTTCAATTTGACTTTGAAGTTCAACGCTCCGTTAGGGCTAGGTACTATGTTGCGTTAGAGAGATTGAGAACCCGAGAGAAACAATACTGACAACCACTGATTCCGAACACATGACAGCTGAGGCGTCGTGAATTTGATGTCGGTTGACCAACCACTTCATCTGGTTGGGTCATGTCAGGACTCTTTAACATCCAGCCGGGGGTTCCAGAGAACATGGCTTCGTTCACTTGCATGCCTCTGTCGTATTTCTGCCAGTTTAATGCAGCCACTTGAGTCCCGTCCCGCCAGAATTTCAAGGGGTCGAGATTCGAGGAAGTGATACGAGTGCCTTTAGGATATACTCGCCGTAAATGGGTTTTGGCGTGTTGAATGAGGGATTCTCGAGCGTGAGGGATTAGGCGGATGAGTGCAGGCTCAGAGATATTGATCAGGATATGAAGTATGTCGGGAAATTCTGGAACCAAGCGGGGAATGTTAGGGCGAGGATAGTTTGCTTGACGGGTCAACTTACTGTCAGTCAGCCAGGATGCTTTGGGTTTCACGCTCTGAGCATAGACGCCGAGAGCAGCGAGCTCGGGGGCAATGGTTTTTCGTTCTGCCTTAGACCGTCTTTCAAGGCGCAAAGCCTCAAAGCCCTTTGCCTCCGGCGAGTCCGAGTAGTCGTCTCCATCGGATGACGAAACAGGATCTTCGGCCGTGAGATCTTCATTCGGAGGAGCATAGTATTCGACCTAGATGGTTGATCAGTAATTATGAGAATCCTGTTCGACATTGTGGTCCCGGACTCACAATCAATACAATCCTCCCTTTAAGGTCGTTCGGCGTTACTTCATCGCCATCAGGCTTTTCAACTGGTTCAGTGACGAGTTTATCCCCCCATACTTCCTTCATAATTTCCACCAACATTCTCTGGCCTTGAACGTCGACGTGACATTCTAAGCTTACGAGAACAGGCCAGTCCTCTGCATCTACGCCCTTGCCGATGGCTTCACACACGTCCACGAAACTGACGCTTTTGCTGAAGGTATAACCATGGGTGACGATAGGGCCCTTCGCAGATGGCCATACGTCTATTTCGACACAGCGTGCGTGGTGTGAAAGCACATGAGTATATGCGGCTGCAGAAGCCGTACCAAATAGCTGGGCTGATAACAGGTACGTATTATGGGATGACCTTGAAGGAAACCTCGTTAGTTGGCCCAATCGACGTGTGATCGGTGCTGTACTGCCTTACGATATGTGATAGTGCGCTAGCGGATGACCCCCGTCGAATTCGGGGAGTTGAATCAGGGGGAGTGTGATGATCTTCTCAGGATCCTACACGAAGAGGACGATCGATGTTTTGGATATATGGACATCAGAGATATGGCGTACCTCTTCCTGCTCTGAAAGGAACCGGATGACTGCATCACTTAGCCTTGCAGTGGGATGGGTTGATCTATCGGCGATTACATTGCAGTTTGAGTCTAATTGCGTAGTGATCAGGTCATCTGTAGTGGACACGATATTCATCGAAAATATCCAAGTCGGTGAGTCGTGAGGGAGGAAAGTGTGCTGCTAATAATATCCGAGGGGGCCTGAAATCCATCTTGATAGCTCGTGAGCTCTCTTGTGATCGGAGCCGGGCGTCTATTGCGCTATCTTGCTATCTTTAAACTGTCTGCAGAGCACGAAAGGAATTTTTGGACGAGATACTATTAATGTTGTCCGAAGATTACATGTAGTTAACATTTCTCAAGCACATCGAAGAGTCGGTGCACGGGTGCGAAGCTCGCACCTCGTTTGTTTCTTTCTCCAGCGATCGCAAATTTCCATTCTCGTACCGTACAAACTTGAACGGCGTGCAGCTCGGATCCTGTAGTTCTCAGCCTTGGACAAGCATTTTCGGTGCCAAAAGTGTAAAAGAGCGTGCCTGACTGCGATCAGCGCTTGTAGACGACAACAGCGGCCAAATAAACGCTGCCCTTCTACCCTTGCCCCTTTCACTGGACACAACACAATGTCTGGCTGGGGAAAATTCTCGTCCTCGTTTGCTTCCCTGAACATCGGCCAGAAGGCAGGCTCGTTGGCCAAAGGACTCAATTCCAGCGTTCAGGCGACCAAGTAAGTACGCGCTCGTCCGTTGCGGTTCAAGCTGGAGACGCGTCTTGGACTGCGTTAACGGTCCTCCGAACCTGTCTTACTCTCTCAGTCGGTCTTTCGCGCAATTCTGATCACGATATAATCACAGAGAACGATTTGGTCAAGTCAACGCCGATGACATCACCGAACTGCCTCAAGGTTTGCTCGCGTCTTTGCAGTCTGCGAGGAGCAAATCTCTTATCGCGGTCGTATAGAATACAAAGACTTGGAAGCTCGCGTCGATGCCCTCCGCCAAGCACATATCGAATTTCTCAAGTGCGCCCGTCGTGTTGAGTTTCAATGATGATGTTGACCGCCGTGCTACCAGGATCGCCAAAGTGTACGAGAACGAGTCCTATGACTACCCAACGCAAATCCAGGAATCTTTGACCGAATTCGGATCAAGTCTTTCTCACAATATCACCACATTCGCCGCAACAAACCTCAAGGTAAAGCCTGACGAAGGCGCAAACTCTCAATGTCCGTGTTTAAATCGCCTTATCCTAGGGAACTTCCTTGCCAACACCGACCCCCTCCGCCGCTCCCCAAAGTGTTCATAAGACTCTTCCTCATGCCCTTGCTCGTGCCTCCGCGACAGCGTCAAAGAACGTCGGTGAAGACGATAAGCTCGGCAGAGCCTTACATCTCTATAGCGGGGCTTTCGAGAAGGTACTGTACTCGCCAACACTCTTGTCGCAGGATCTGAACCTGACGCATCACGTAGATCTCAGACGCTCGATTGACTTCCCAAGCCGACATCCGAACAGGATTCTTACAACCCTGGCAGGTTACGCTGAACTCCTCCATCGCTGCGGCAATGAAAGCTCGAGCAGCTGTCCGCGTCAGCCGACTAGAGCTCGATGGATGCAAGGCCTCGTAAGTACTCACCATATTCAAGTTCATCCTCAAACTGAGATAAGGTCACAGACTTAAAGGTGCATCTGCTGCTAAAGAGGAGCAAGCACGCCTTGAAGTTGAGAATGCCGAGGACGATCTAGTGCAGAAGACAGAAGTGGCCATCGGTCTCATGAAGACTGTTCTCGAGAACGTGAGTTTTTTTGTTGGTCTGTCACTTTGATTCCTCACGCGTCATCAAGCCTGAACCCTTGCTCAATTTGAATGCCTTGGCCAAAGCACAACTGGTCTATTTTGCACAAGCTGCGGAGGTTTTGTCATCTGTTCAAGGTGATATTGAGGAGCTTGCTGCTGCTGCTGAGGGCCATTACAGGTGAAATGTCTCAGCGTAAAGGAAGTCCATTGTATCTAAAGATGTTGCAGGAAATCACGTGACCACTAACCCAGTAATCATACCATGTGTACTCCTGCAGCCTCTATTGATTTTGGACTATGTGCAGGAGTGTTAGAGAGATGTGCTACATGTAAAGTGTTCATGCAGATTTATGTTTGTTGGCTTAGCACACTCACTTTTCAAGGATGGGAACTGAAATGGAAGCCAGTCTGTCTAGCCCATGGGTTCTCTGTTGATCAGTGTAGATTGTCTGCTTATGTAGCTATAAACACAGGAGCTACTGATGTCTATTAAACCCTTCTGTCATTTTCTCAAATGCCAGGCTCCTCTAAACAATTTTCACATTGGGTATATCTTGTCAGAGTTAATAAGCAAATCATGGCAACAACAGTTGCGCTCACTGCCAGTGTTCCAAGTAGTGTTGTGAAATCTGATCTACTTGTCAAGTCCAAAAGTTATTGTTACATGTGACTCCTTGTCCCCATGCATGTTTGAGATGAGGTCATTTTGAATGCTAGACACAATCATATTGCCACTGCCTTGTAATTTTTTTGTGTACTCTCTGAGTCAAAGGTCCCCAGAGTAAGCTCTAATAATATACTATATGTTTTTATTCATTCTATCAAGGTTGAGAGCTCAGAGCTGTACCAATTAGGCTTTGAATGTCCAGTTACTGTTAGCAGTGGACAGTTCTAGAGGTTCAATGCAACACTGGAATTCCCAACATGAGTGCAACAGCTAATACAAAGTATACAACAACAAACCTGGAATTCCCAACATGAGTGCAACAGCTAAGGAGCACTGGGAATTCCAACTCAGCTATATACCCGGAACTTTAGGGCAGGGCTAATACGCAAACAAGGCTCTACAGCCTCAGGGAAAATAGGGAAAAATATGAGAAAATTACTACAAGGTAAGAAGGGTATAACGAAGTGAAAACAAGAAGAAGGGATGTCAGAACACAATTCTAACAGTTACAACTGTACTTTTCCATTTTTGCCTGTGACTGGTAACTGCTGGTCTGGTTGCCTGCCAAAATTCTGCATGACTGGCAACTGCAACCAGTCATAAAAAGACCAGGTACTTTAAGTCCTCTAAAGTTAAAAAGGACTCCTTATTTTTCCTGATGCGCTTGATTTTCAGAAAGCCAGATGACCGGCAACTGCAGCCCAGTCACAACCCCACCACAACCTGCGTTTGCCTGCAGTCACATGCGCTGGACTTTCAAACTCTAGTCATGGACACTCAATTTTGGCAGTGATTCATTGCAGAGTAAGGCACCATTAACTGCCTGACTCTGCCCCTGTATGCCTTTATGCAACCGCGTAGTGTACAACGGCTTGGGCAAATTACTGAGATGATCTGCCATGCAAGCGACACTCAGCTTGAGTGCAATGAGCGCCCAGGCTGTGTTGATTGGCTGCTTGCTTGACTGCTCAAAGGAGCTGATCAATTAAGGATGAACACAAGTATAGCAAAAAAATGGTACACATGGATGGACCTGAGTAGGTACCTGCCAGCCTGGATACTCAGGTGGGCAGGTATATACCCGTGTTCATCCTTATGATCAATGATTTGACAACGTCAATCAATGCGCGCTTCCCCCTTCCAAAAAAGACCTGGTCAACAGGGCATAACTGCAGGCTCTCCAGACCAGGCTGGAGTTGGAGCTTCTTGACACAAGAAAGGAGTGTTGTGTTGGGGACTTCTTCAAGAGTGGAGTCCCCAATTGGAAGCTCCGTTTTGAACAACACTTCAGAAAAAATTAGACCTATTAATTGTATTTTTGAGTGGTTTGGAGTACTCAGGAGTACTCAAAAGTACAAATAGTAGGTCTAATTTTCTCTCAAGCGTCAACAAAGGTATCACTGATATGTTGACAGAATGTTCAAGTTGGTGCGGCCTCCTTTGCGCTCATATGCTCCAATATTGTTGACCTCCAGGAAAGCCGATGTTGCAAGATAGATAGCTTGCCCAGAACTTCAGAAAAAAAATAGACCTCCTATTTCAACTCTTGAGCACTCCAGAGGGCTCCACTTCCTGGAATGTGGGGGTCCATTGAGCTGGTGGTAAACCCAGGTCCCATGGTGAGTGGCAAGCTGATATAGAGCAGCATGGCCACCCCACTGGCAAGGGCACATGATCCACCCCTGATGCCCTCAATCACGGGAGTTTTCACCGCAGCAAGGATACTAGGCAACTTCAACTGGTGCAATGATTGTGGGACATTATGCATCCACAGTCCCACAAGTTGCAAGATCTGCAGCTCAGAATGTGGTGCAGAATATCCTTTGTAATCTTCTGCAAGGACTGAATTTCTGAGAACCCACTCAAGTTGTTGAATTTGCCTCAGGCTGTCTCCAAGGGTGCACATAAGCTCTCTGCGTGAGTCTCTGGTTCTTCCTTCAAGGAAAAAATTAGGCTGTATGTTATAGGCTAATTAGGCTAATCAGGCTATTTTTCTGCTATCTCAGCTACAATAGCGCTAAAATAGCAGGAAATAGCAGAAATAGCAGCTAATTTTTTCTGAAGCGGCCACTCATGTTGTAGGTGAAGCTTACCATCTTGAACTGTTTGAGGACACATGGCAAGCCTGGATCTACTAGGGCCTCTCTCTTACTTTTGCTGTTCAACACTATTTTGTGCTTGAGAGTCCCTTCTGAACCCAAGTCTGGGATTTGGGAAAGATGTTTGGCCACAGATTGGAAGTTATTGAGCCAGCCATCTGCTGAAGAACATTTCAGGTTGTCAAGTATTGTGCCTGGTGCACAAACAGTGACGGTCTCTGGCTCAAAAGTCAATGTGATTTTTCCCGATCCTGTCACTTAAAGTGTTCTGAGGTCCAGTCACAACTGGACTTTTGACCCCCGGAGGGTGCGACTGGCAACTGCCAGTCTGGTTGCCATCCAAAAGTTTGCGTGACTGACAACTGTGACTGCAACAATTACGTAGACGCGCAAATTGGTCTTCCACACTGTATGCTGTCACTGAGGTCTTTGTGTTACCCCTTCATGGTGTTCACATTGTACTCAGTTTATATACCAAGCTTGAATATCATATCCCAATATTTTCTTCTTGATTGGAATCACTAGCACTTCTCTCTTGCTAAATGCTTCTTTTGTAGGGAAGATTACCCCAGCGTTTATCCAAGCTTTTGAATCATGCAGACTTGCAATGAATGCAACGCTCAGTCTTTGATGATCTGATTTGAACCTCTGGATATTACATGAAAACAAATAAAGTAACTCTAATTGTGACCACTTCCCACGGTTCCCGCGACCACAGAACATTCTTTGGATACTCCATCACATTGACAGTTGTTGGGTCCTCATTACTATCTGGAATGCCTAAAGTCTCAAAATCTTTTGCAAGTCCTTGTGGGTAGGAGGGCCCCACTGCCACCAGGGATTTGGTAGAAGACAAAGAAAGTGACCCAGGGATGGTGTGTTGTGGCTCAACCCAGTACACCTCCACCTGTAGGCCCTAGAATTCACTCAGTCAAGCAGGGTACTTGAGAAAACATCTTGTACTTACTGCACTGTGCTTGACCGCATAATTGAGAGTATAAAACAAGTGTTGATATAGGTAGAGGTCAGTAGCTCTTGAAGTCAATCTCTTGATAGCGTTGAAAGGTTGGCCATTTGTCCACAGACCCCCTCCTCTCCTCATTGGTCACCATGTCCCACCAAGCCAATATGTCAGCTTTGTGACATTGGAGAGCCTTTAAGTAACTAATTCCCAGGATGAATAAGATTGCTTACAGAGGGAAAACAGACATCAAAAGGATCTCAACTTTCTCATAGGTTCCAACCTCTAAGCTGCAACCATCTTGCAGTGCATCAACTCTCTTTGGAGAAAGCTATGAATTGGTGCAGTCCGAGTCTGTCTATGACCACTGTGGATCTGTCTAGTGCTTCAGAAAAAATTAGACCTACTTATTGTACTTTTGAGTACTTTTTAGCGCTGTGGATCTGTTGGGGAGGCCAGTGCGGATCCTCTTACAAAGAGAACACCGTCTGCCTATGCTGGCCTGTGCTCTAGCAAGTTCTTTGTCACTGTCTTCTCTGGATCCATCCTTGAGGGAACAGCTCTGTCTCTAGATCTGCATCTCCCTCACTGTCAGCCACTCTATTGTTGCAATGTCCATCTGTGTTGCAGTGGTGATATTCTATATACCCAATGTATCTGGAATTCCCTTGATGAGTGCAAC
>KV419470.1:0-59003 GCA_001630475.1 Sistotremastrum niveocremeum HHB9708
ACACCAGCAGACGCCCGCGCAGTATTTCTACTCTCAAAGCTCCCAATACAGTCACCCCACGCGTCAATCGATCATGATCATCTTCCATCCGACCCTGAATTCGAACGTCCTCCGGCACGAGAATGCGGACTCTTCATCCAATGATTCCAATCTGCGATAATCAGAAAATCAGGTTCGGATTCTCGGCTTCCGGTATTTCTTAAGTGGCTGCGAGATCTCGTCTGAGAGGCACAAGCTGATGCTTTTTTTCTTCCTATGCTTCTTACATGGGTTATACGGAGATTCCTACGATCTAGGGTACAACAAACAAGAACCACATCCGTCATCGAAATGCTGGGGGCCCTGTCATCTCGAATGGATTGCTTTGCTTCCGACTGCTATCTGAACGTTACTGAGATTCCGTTCGTGTTGTGTTCGGTTACTCCGGGAGATTAGACCTCTGTATCAGTCAGCGTTGACTGAGCAGCATAGATCCGAAGCGCTCCCCTCGACGAGACCATAAGCTTATCGCATTATGAAAGCGTAGATCGCAAAAGAGCAAGGGCAAGTAGCGCCCAAACTCGGGTAGTACCCTTATCGGAATCGGATTTCAAAAATCTTGTGCAGCGCCGGGATGTAGCAGAAATCTCCCTCGATACCTATAGACATCTATATACGGTTACATGAGAATCTTGATTGATACCTCGCTGTTTAAAAACGTGCAAAAATGAACAAAAGGTAACATTTAACATTTCCAAACCGACTCTTTCAATCGTGGTACTGCTACATGTAGAGTTTTCCAAAAATACATCAGTTGATCGGACGTGTAGGGCTAGCTAGTAATGGATAATGAAACGAGACATGAGGTTAGTCCTTCCAGTGCTGTCTACCACCTCCACGATGAGTTTTCCTTGCACAGGGTCAAAGTTTGTAGCGACGGCCGAACCCATGCTTGTCGGCAGAACGAAGGTTCCCACCTCAAGTGTGCGCCCCAAACAAGAGAAATACGACAGTATCATAATTCCATCTCCCCATAAACCCATCGTCGGCGATTGAGAACCCACGCCACGAGGAACGAACTCGAATGGCCTATGTAAATGGCCCAGTGACGCAGCAACTAGAGTGTTGTCCGGGGTCAAACACACAACTGTAGCATGAGTGCGACCCTCAGAATCTCGAAGCGAGAGCTGGTGGAGTAGTGTGTATGATTCTGGAAATTCTGGGAAATATGAAATATCAGGCGTCCAGTTCATAGGCGCAAGAAATTCGCTGGTGACGGTAGTTTCGACTGGTGTCCATGTGATCGGAATGTCGGTATCCACATCCGGTTGCGGACCCGAAAATACATTTGGAGGGATATCGATAATCCAAACGGCACACGTGAAAGTCTCGGGCGGCCTGAACACGCGTACGAGAAGTATGAGCTTTGGAAGGGAAGGATGTATTTGCGCCGAGGAAAACTCGAAGAAGCTCTAGATGTTCATTAGAGGATGTCCGGAGAATATTGCACACGTCGATCACTCACTAGACTTCCTGCCATAAGGAGATACTGGATTCCAATTCGCCGTTTGTAGTCCAACAAGTAAACGAAACCTGGATCGTTCATGCCCCAGATTATCATGAAACTGTCTGTGATAGACAGTACACGCTCTGCGTCCACGCCAGGAATGGGGATGGGTCTTCCTGATATGTGCGGAACTTCGTTATCGGTTGCAAAGGAGTTGGGGAAGCAGATGTCGACAATGTGAGGAATTTTGAGACGTTGGGGATCTCTGTCAAACAGTAAGCTATGCATCATAGACACCGAAAGATCTTACTGTGGAGTTTGCTCCTCGACTTGCGCTTGATCTACTGGCATGGATTGCACTGAACGAAAAACCCCGCCTCCTCGATCAACGACGATGCTTCGAGACAAGGAACTCCCAGGTAAGACAAGAGAATCAGAATCGTCCGGGTTTTCATTTCGTATGTTGGTATCACGACAGCGGATGCCGTGCTCGCTGTCATAAAGAGACCATCTTCCGCCGTGAACCGGCATGTTTGAATGCATGACACCATCTTCTATCGGTCCAGCAGCTGAGAAACGTTTGGGTACAATCGATAATTCTCGAAGTGATCGCGCTATGCTGATAGCTCGCAAAGCCAGTCCAAACAATCGCTCGATAGGGACATCGTCGATGTTGTATTCGGCCGGAAGAGGTAGAATAACGTGGTCCGCGGCATTTCTCCAAAGCACCCGGCTGGTCCGTCCAAGAATATACGGAGAATGAGAGGTCTATGTTGAACGTGAGATTGTTGATGGCGAACGATGAATTTGATGGAGAGGTTTCACATGAAAGCTTACTTACCAGGACCACCGAAAGGATATCAGCAACGGTCGCACCGTTCAAAATGTGAAGTAGCATTTCATGAGGCATGCCAGAGAATGAGGGCATCGTGTGAGGTTGTGGCTTTGTCTGAGTACGGCCGAATTGTTCTTCACTCGCTCTCTGGATAGCAGCAAGGCAGGCGCGAACGACGATGTCGCTGTAACCATGACGAGAGCGCTCGTCGGGTAGGGTTGGGCAGGATAAGCGCTCATGGGTCCTCTTTGGAGCGGACGAAATTAAAGTCGAAGTTTTTCTGACTGGTCTTAACATTGATTGCAAGGCGATCCTATCTGATACGGATAATCCCTCTCTATAAGCAGTCATAGGGCCCTCGTCCATCACCTATGTTCCCGTCAGAACTGCGACTATCTCGATCAGGCTTATTTTGCAAAATTTCCGAGCGCTGTCAAGTATTTTCGAATTCCTGAGCTTCACATTCACTATCATTCCCGGATCTCAACTCACTGAAACCGATACCTAGGTTCATTCAAGGTTTTGTTATTCTATTTCTCAGGGGCTGTCAAGGTGAATTTATATTTGCGAGCGATGCGGACCACGAGACAACGGAGTTTGAATGAGCGAGGTGAGAAGCTTAGTCAGATTCTGCATAGGCGCCACTCAGAACGTAATCAGACTGTTTCTACGTTTTCACAATTTTGCTTCGCCGATAGTGACCAAAACGGATGCAGATTCTCTGTTTGATCTCCTTCATATCATTGGTTCGAAACGACAGGCCTCTTCGTCTGCTTTTTCCGACGTTCTCCTCGCCTGCCGGCTGGGCCTCCGCATATTCCCAGCGCTTAGAGTATGAACTCATGGCTTGTCTCATGGATTGCGCTGGAGCCGACATCGATGCCATACGGTAGCTCCTTCTCTCGATTAAGGCTCAGTCATGCCCAAGTTCGCACCCCAATTTACGCTCTGTGAACATATGAAAGTTTTCACACTCGCACTTAAAATACCCCGTCGCGGTATTCCCGGAGTCCCTTGTGCTGTAGCGATTGATGTGGATAGCTTGAAGATGCCATGATGTGGCGGGTAATGTTCCATTTATGAACTTAATTGACTTACTGTTCGGATTGCTGACAGAAAGCTCTGGTAACGCTCAACCCCGGTAGGTAAAGAGAAACGGCGCTTCGAGTTATTGAAATGGTCTTCTTGGAAGACCTCAGTCTCTTTTTCTTTTCCCCCATTGAACTTTCCTTGGTGATCTCGTTATTATTCACCAGATCTCGCTTCCCGCTGACTCGGATCGTGAGGGTGATGGCACGGTCTTCGAAATGGGGGTCCTCGTCTGGACTGATCAAAACTGAAGGACTATTCAGACTTGGTAGGAATACTTCATAATGTCTCCACCCCAGAAAGCGCCAACAGAAGAAAGAGTGAGCTGTAGGCACCGTCATCATCTCAGCTACGACGCGAAAGACTGCATCATCTGTACAGAATTCAAGATTCGCATTCCAGCCGATAGATCGTATTTTCATGACCTCTGAGAATCTCTAGGGAATATATTGTTGTTGTTTGATTGACGTCCAATCTCGAGAATCCGGATGATGAGGGCTGGAATTTATTCACTTCATCTATGGTCTGAATACTATTACGGCATGAAACCGGGGGAGAAAGTAATGTCAGAGCCCGAGGAGGGGTCTATGTATCGGTTTTCCCTTCTCTAGCTACACTTTGACCTTTCTCTAACTCAACTTCAACTTCCTTCGTCTCAACTTCCTCAATCGGTGTAGCAGCCTCTTTGAAGAACAATACGAAAGCGATCAACTCCAAAGCTACGACGGTGAATACAAACCACAAAGCAGCGCTTCTTCCTTTGAAAGTCTGCGCCCCTCCCTCAGTCTTTTTCTCAATATTACTCTCGATAGAAGTAACGATCGAAATACCGACAGCTGCTCCTACTTGAAGTGCAGAGTTGAATATCGCTCCAATCGTTCCTGCCATGTGGGGAGGTGCAACTCGGAATATCGCGATATTGGCATTTGCAAAGACGAGACAACATCCTAGGGTTCCGATGCAGAAGGCGGGGAAGACAATTGGCCAGTATCGGTCGCGAGAGTTTCCGATGGTTAGGAGACCGGTGGATATGAGTGTTAGAACGAGTCCGAAGACTGTGGTTCGTTTGAGGCCGAAGAAACGGGAAATGGAGCCCGCGTAGATCAACGGGAAGAATGAAACGACGTTTATTGGGAGGCTGGCAAGGTGTCAGATTTTCATTTTGGGATGAAAAGTGGACGAACAAGCGGATCGCAGACATGATTGGGCTCCAGTGTATGGCTGTTTGCCAATAAGATAAGAATATATAGAATCCTGATGACCACCAAAGGTATGGAAGAAGAGCAGCAGCGAAGAGGACGGCAAAGTTTGGATAGAACCACATCTTAGGAGGCCTGTGAGGGAAGACGAATGGTGAGCACCCAAACTGAATGCAATATATGGTCTAACTTACAATGCGGCACTATCTTCGGGAATCCGCGTCTCGTACCAAAAGAACGCAATCAAGAGGAAGAAGGAAAGTATGACGGGAACAAGGACGATAGCGGTAGTCCAGCTATGGGTGGTTCCACTCGTGAACCCGAAGATCAACAGGATCAGAGCCGCGGTAAGGATAGTCACTCCGATAATATCCAACCCTTTGAGCTTTTCTACCTTCTCGAATGGAGAATCGTCCTCGACGGACTGCGAGGCCGTAGTTTCGGGGACGATATCGAGCGGAATGATGAAGATGCAGATGATGGCGATTGGCAGTATCATGATAGCGGCGAACCAGAAGACCCAGGACCAAGATGTGTATTGAACAAAAAGAGCACCAATGATCAGACCAAGCACTGGAGCGAAATATGACGGTCAAGAGAAGCAGTCTGGAGTTTGAAGTTTGACGTACTATTTCCTATAGATCCTGAACTGCCGAAGAAGCCGATAGCTCGAGCTTGTTCCTTTTCTTCTGGATAGAGGTGAGCGATGAGATTTAATGCAGAGGGAATTGTCAAGGCTCCGCCTGAAAAATGGTCAATCAGGACGTATATTCGGATATCTCAAGCGACATACCCAATCCGCATAGTGCGCGAAGAATGATCAGCCCAAATTTATTCTTCGTAAACCCAGCTGCCAGACAGAGAGAACCCAACCAAGCTGCTCCACCAACGAACGAATATTCTGAACGGTGATGGTTCAGTAATTCAGGTGTGCGGAAACGAAGTTGATTATACCGTGACTTACTGGGGTGATAGACGTCACTGACACGACCGCTCTGCCCAATCTATTTTCAGACTCATACAGCGGGACAAAAACTGAGAATGACTGACTAGCAATAAGAATGCAGCAAATGTGAGCTGATATGCACTGATGACCCAGATCGCTTGACCGGCGTTCATCTCGAGGGAGGTGGTGAGCACGGGTAAGGCAGCGAATAATGCGGAAATATTGAAGATGTCGATAAATTGGGCGAGGGAGAATAGCAGCAAGAGAAGAGATCTCAAGGCCGTTGAACGAATGGCTGGTTCGGACGACTTCTCATTTTCCACTTCCACGATAGTTGGTGTGTTGGAGACAGATTCCATAACCGGCTGAGTATCGTTTCTGTCAGATAGTGAAGTAAAGGTTCGAACTAGCAAAACCTGCGGGCTCATTCAAAGCTTGACACGGAAACGGTAGACAAACAGCGATTATTTTAAAGACCTCGCGGCGTCGGACGGATGGATGGTAGCATGAATGTTGGAGACTTCAGATTCTGCCCGCATCCGACCTCCAGTGAGCTTGCCAGTGGCTTACTCAGCCTCTCCCAGGGCAGCCAATCATGGAGTTCAACGTACGATATTTTGGGACCTTGGCTTACCAAGACTCCCGAAAACGGCACGTTCGTATATACGATTCTACCAAAAAGGGCGAGCTTAGGTCGATTTTCCGAGTCGGAGGGGATGAGTCATCAGATCGACGGGGACTCGTTGAGCCTATGCACCCCATCGACGGGGGTATAATGACATCAAGGGAAAGAAAATCGATGATATCGAGCGCGCTTGGTCTGTTTCGGTGGGGACATCGGCGGGATTGTGATTCACCGTAGCGAAGCGGAGGTGAATTTAAGTGTCCGGTTCTCGTCTTACGTCATCACGGGGTTAGCGGCGGAAAGGGATTGCTGGGGGGCTCTCGGATTGAAACTTGTGCATCTGGGATGTCGAGCGTCACTACTCCTTTTCCTCACCGTTATTCCCCAAACTAAAGAGACAAGTTTGGTCTATATACTCTATTGTTCCATAATATCGCGTTGCAGCTGCCCATCCGCAGTATTGAGCGAGCTGGATCAACGCTGCACCGGCTGTGGGCGCTTAGCTGTGACCCGAGGCCGGAGTTATCGGCGATATCATTGCTTTTACTGAGAGCAAGAAAAAATGAATTCGATTTACATGCCAGTCTACGTGCAAATTCTCGCCGTGTGTAATACGCTTGAATTCAGCTCCCTTCGCAAGGTGGGCTAAAGCACCGCGTGCTACGATGTTAGTTGCTTTGGGCGACATGACTCGCGCACGGCGGGAAAGCTCGCACGAAGGAACGAAGAGCTCTCAGGCACGTAATAACGCCTTGAACTGGCCAGGTAGGACCGAGACACTCGCAGCTATAGCATAGGATCAAAGAGAAGCGAAGAGTCACGACTTTCTCTCCATTTTCTCGTGGGGGACCAGGAGATTTGTCTCAGGA
The DNA here is from genome assembly GCA_001630475.1 of Sistotremastrum niveocremeum HHB9708. Lineage (NCBI taxonomy): Eukaryota > Fungi > Basidiomycota > Agaricomycetes > Sistotremastrales > Sistotremastraceae > Sertulicium > Sertulicium niveocremeum. Next base: position 7,050 of record KV419470.1, read on the forward strand.
GGGAGTCATTTAGCCGGAAGCGGAAGCGTCTGTTCGGTCGGAAAGTGTCGGGCTAGAACGCTTCTATTATATGCAAAGTTGACTACTTGGACAACACCTGTATAGCACAACGACATCACTATGTATATGCAGGAAACAATGAATATATGCCACGAGACGCTGATCCACTAAGCCTTTGTCTTGCTAGTAGTTTTACTGAATAGTTTGGCTTTCTCAATGGCGTCACGACCTGAGTAGTCAAGATGTCAGTCAACGCGTTCAAAGGGAAGCAGGATAAGACGTACTGTTCTTTGCGAGCATCTTCTTGTAGTCGACTATGCTTATTCCCTCCTTGGTCAAGTTGGTGATTGATTTGTTCTTCACTTCCCACAGCTCCTCTGCGACTTGCGATATTAATCCTGGGTTAAGAGGAATTGAGTACAGCTATCCCGTCGCAATGCATCACGGGAAACACGTACTGAAATCGTGGGAAACAATGACGACACCACCCTCGAATTCTTTGATGGCGGTCGCGAGGGCGTCGATTGAAGTCATGTCCAAGTGATTCGTAGGTTCATCTGCATGCAGTCAATAAATGAGGCATGGACAGGGTATTAATTGCGCACCCAGAAGGAGAATATGAGGATGCTCCATGGCAAGCTGCGAGAACACGACACTTGAAAACGGTAAGTCTTAAGTCGAAGAACTGGCAATCTACGCTCACCGATTCCGCAGACCATCAGAGAGTTGTTTGATAGGCGCAGTTTGGTGACTTCCGCTCAGACCGAACCGACCCAACTGTGCTCTCCAGAACTGTACGACGGCCGTCAGAATCGATAATTTAATCATCAAAGCGGAATGAACGTACCATCATATCCTTGTCCGGGTATGCCTGCGAGTACAACGATTGGAAATATTCAATCGGACTCTGGTCGTAAGGCAGTTGATCAGCAGAGTGCTGACTGTACTTGGCCAACTTGAGTGATGCGTGCTTGGAGACAGTTCCTTCCACAGGCTGAAGAGCGCCGGTAATCATATGCAGTAGTGTCGACTTTCCGGTACCGTTCTTGCCGAGAATCGCAACACGTGAATCCATGCTAGAGAAGAACAATGTCAGATAGATGAGAGACAAGACTGGAGCGATCGACGAACTCGATACCGAAGTTGAGTCCTTTGTAGAGATAGTCTTCCTTCTTCCCCGAGTAGCTGAAGGCGACTTCATCGAAAGCGATGATAGGAGGTGGCAATTTCCGGATATCTTCGAAGTGGAAGCGGAGGGGTTTTCCTTTCTCGATGGGTTCGATCAGACCAGCAGCCTCCATCTTGTCGATAATCTAATCGGCAATCACAATTCAGTTCGAGTCGTGCAACTGATGGAGAAATATGAACCTTCTGTTTCGACTTGGCTTGCTTGACCAAGTTGGCGTAAGTACCGGCACTCGCGATGAACCTTGGAGCGTTTGATCAGTGTAGTTCGGAAGCAGAGGTGGAAGCACTCACTTCTTGATGTGAGCAATTTCTTCCTGTTGTTTAGCATATGCCTTCATCTGATTGACCTCGTTCTCCTTCTTCGTCCGAACGAAAGTAGTGTAGTTACCGGTATAGTAAACCATCTAGACGAACGTTGAGTACAGCCTTCGAGGTACAAGACATTTGCAGTACCTTCTTCTTCGGCGTGAGCTCCATGATGTTAGTACAGACACTGTCCATGAAATCCTGCGAGTGAGAGGTGATCTAGGGTACGTGGTGAGCGAGGCCTCATACACGATGACTGTGTACGTACCACGAGGATGTGATTATATGTTGACAGATAAGCTTCCAACCAGACGACAGCCTCCAAATCCAAGTGATTCGCTAACGAAGCCACCATCAGCAATTAAGTCGATAAACGAAAGGTATGACGTCATACTTGGTTCGTCTGCGAAAAAGTCAATCAATGTCTGGACGTGATTCGGAAGGCATGAAACGCACCAAGCAACAGCAAATGAGGCTTCACAAACAAGGCTCTCGCAAGCGCCACTCTCATCCTCCAACCACCACTCATATCCTTCGTAGGCTTCTTCATCATCGTCTGCGTGAAACCCAAACCATGCAATATACTGCCAGCCTTTACTTCGAACGTGCTAGGATCGAGCTCTTCTAATTCTTCGTACGCGGCGTCTAAGGCCAATTCGTCGACATCATCCGCAACAGAGAGTTCTTCGATGTATTTTTCTAGACGGGCGACTTTTTCGCGTGCGGAGTTCACGATGTAGTCGATTGCGTTTGTGTCCGAGGGATCGGCTTCGCCGCGGACCATGTAGATCTGGAGAATGAATTAGGAGGAGTACATATGGGGTATGCGGGACATACATCAATGTGTTCGGGGATAGCAATGTCGCGTTCCGCCATCGATTGGAGGAAAGTTGACTTGATGGGCAGATTAGCGAATACACAGTCGTCAGGAGGAACATGCACACACTTTTCCTGAACCGTTTTCACCCAGCAGACCATATCTTGGCATCGATGAGCAAAGGGAATTGAAGTGAGCGAATGTCACTACTTACCGCTGACCGTAATTCAGTGATACCTCCGCGTTCTCAACTAATAATCGTCCGTGGAACGAGAGCGTGTAGGAATCGATCTTCACATCTCTCCCCTTCGCGTCGGATACCAGAACACCTGCCGCACTCCTGCATGGCTCATCAGCAAAATTTTCGGTCTGAACATTAGGTGGACTAACCGATCCGTCGCAAGCTGCAGCTTCTTCATGGAAGTCAAATCTTCCTGACTTCCCGCCGCACTATTACTAGTCAATGGTGTATTGGTGGCACTCCCTCCATTGACCGATTCCGAGGGTGTATTCGTTGATGTGCCATTTGGACTTGAGTCGATGCCCCCCTTTTTCAAGTTTTGCTTTGCAGCTTTCTCCGCAAGACGCTTTTGTTTTGATGCCGAAGGTGCCATTATGTGATGTCGTTAGTGTTGAGGGAAGATCTAAGGGCGAGTGGGACGACTGTGACGAGCAGGCAAAATTTCAAGAGGCTGTGCTGGGCAGCGGGCTCGAAAATACGGGTTTTGCGACATCTTATCTCCGGATTTCGTCCTCGTCATCATCAACAAATGCCGGAAGTCTTCAAAATATATAGCACTCTCTTCGACTGGCATCTAGACTTTATCGCAAGACACCACCTCCACTTGCGCGCATGGCCCGGAAGCCACGCAGCTCTTTTGCCTCGTGATTTCTTTCCTGAGGTTTTCCCATGACCTACGGATGCGGACTGATAAGCCATGGGAGCATCTTCTTCCCTGTCTCGCCGTTGTACCTGAGGTATAACCAAAGCTAGAAGAGAGAGATCATACTATGTCTGGCGACCAACGCAAAAGGTTCCGTCGTACCGAGGAACCGACGCCGTCCAATCCCGTATCTCCTCTCTGGGGCATAACGCTCGCTAGAGCTTTTCTTTCTCCAAGAAAAAAAAAATGATGCTCAGGAACGAAGGAGCAGCTCCAAAGGAAGCGTTAGAAATACTCCCCAGAGCGTCGGGTTTTGTCACCTGAGCCGCACCCGCTTGCAAGCTAAAGACATAATATGAGGCTTTTAGACTAAGCCTTCTTGGGAGCTTCATCATCGAGATTCACTTCGGGTCTTGGGGCCCGTTGTCAAACAAATTGTTCCCGTGCTATGGCTCCAAAGGCTTTTGCTCCCGCGTTTTCCAGCTGCTGTTCCCTAAGGGTGCCAGTCCCTCTCCACTCACAATCTTGACTTTCTGATCGATCGAACACCCTGTAGCTTGGCTGGGATCCACGACTCAGGGGACCATTCTCCGCGCTTTCCGCCCGCGGGGCCTCATTTCATTCAAATAGCAACTCCCCTGGCCCCTATCATCCACATCAACTCGCCTAATTCTCTTAAGCAAAGCCAGTGTCAAGATGTTGTCAATCGTATCATACCATGGTTCCGCTAATAGGCTTAGGCATCTTTTTTGGCAATAGCACGACGAAAGCGCCATCAATTTCATATCATCGAAGAACCGGTCAATGGGTCCCGTGGATCCACTTCTTTCGCTTGTTTGCGACCAATGAAGAGGAGACAGGAGCACTCTGCTTTCCGCTTTGTGCCTTGAATGCGGTCGTCGTCGTTTGTGTCATGTGCAAAAGCCTGCGAGAGGAATAGCCTGGGCTTTTAGATAAGATCCGCACACGTAAATCAGTAAAAGTAGAAGCAAAAGGCTGGAAAACGAACTGAGGGAATTATAAAGTAATCATGCCATTGATCGCCTCGTTTTTCCGCTCCGTTCGTGCATTCACTCGTACATGAGCTCGGTCTTCTGTGACATTAACATCTATAGCTTTCATGTGCCGTCCGTGCCTTCATGGCTGCCGTTCTCAAGCTCTCGACCCACATATGTTCCGTTTTGGTCATAAAACGCTAACTTACTGTATTACGTGATTTTCGGATCTCAGTCGTGAGGCTTAAACGCCGTAGTAGCAAAAACGTGCGGGATTATATTACGTCGTGACGACGGAAGGTAGAAGATCTCAGCTCCCAAGCAGTAAATACAGAAGGACTATCTACTGTTGGTGATCGCGTGCGAGGCTTTGAATGCAAAAATCGGTACCAACTCCACCACGGCGAAATAAGAAGGACGGAGGAGGAATGAATCAGAAAAGACGGACGGGCTTGCCCATCGTAGACTTGATGTGCAAGCTCTTGATGTTCTGCCAGTTCTTCTTGAGGAGAGAGACGAGGAAGTTGATGCCTGCAGGCGGATACCGATTAATCATCGCAAGATAGAAGAAGACGGACACAGATACGTACTCAACATGACGTTGGCGAGAACCTGCTCGTCAGTCATATCGACGTGACCAACAGCGACACCCAAACAGAGGACCTTCTTCAACTGGAACTTGATGGTCGAGCGGACTTCGGTAATCTTGCCGGAGAGATCTTCAGCATGCGAAACGGGGGTGGGGAACTTTCCAGCTAGTGAAAACGTAACACATGAACACGCCATTTCATTGTGGAGGAAATGCGGAGAAGTACATACCTTTGGAAAGACCGGGACCGAGTAAACGAGGAATCTGCTTAATCAGAGTCTCCGAACTCAAGAAAGAGTCGTATTTTTTAGCGAGCTTCTTGACAAGCTTCTTGTTTTTGTTGAGTCTGGACGAATGCGGCTTTAACGGTTATGGAATGGTACGAGAGAACGACGACGTACTTCTTAAGATCGTCAACGGACATGTATTCCAACTCGATATTCTTGGCGCGGTCAATATCGGCGGCATCAGCAAGAATGCAGATAGACATGCGGGGGCGGGGGATGTTAGGGAGCCTAACGAAGTGGACAATTCCAGTCAGCTTCCGAATATTTTTCTCAGCAGATCGACAACTCACTTGACAGTTCCAGAGAAACGCTTGTCCCTCTGGGGGTCGTAGTTCTTGAGACCGATTTGGAGTTCAATCGTCTCTACGAATTTCCTCTTCTTCTCGCCATTGGACTCTGCCAAAAGGTCCTTGATGGAGCCTCGCACGCTTGCCACTGAGAGCTTGCTACTGTGGAACGCCGAAGCAGTTCAGTACCTACGGTCACCAATGAACATAACAGAAAGCGTACGAACCTCATTTTGAGGGATTAGTGTCTTGAGGACGACGAAAGTCGAAGGTTGAGTATAAGCGGAAAGAAAATAAGGTTTGCCCAACACCTACTGTAAGTTTTTCAGTCTCCGCTCGAAAGCCCAAGCACCGGGGTTATCGCACTTTAGAAGCCGAGAATCGGCAAATCCCTCCTTGCCGACATTTGCCGAAGCGGCACCAAGCGGCACAAACCTTGCCCTGACCAGATCTAACCAAAGTCGCGCGGAAATACTACACCCTTTGCAGGTTAAGCTGACTCTCCGACTGAACGACTCACTTCGACTCCTGACAAGCCTTCAGGTAGCCAGGAGTCAATCCAACCTCCCGTCTTTTGCTGCCCTCCTCGCCTTCGACGCCAGCTAGACTCTCGCATCATCCGAACCGACGACTCTTTTATTCCCCTGAAGCGCCAATCTTCCGAGCCGCAAAAGCCTAATCCACCTTCGACATCAAAGATCACTGCCAGCACGCTGCGAAAATGGCCTGACAAGAGTTACAATATTGACCCTCGGAAATACTGTACTAAAAGGACCATAGCGGATGGTCCCTTGTCCCCAGGGTCTGCAGCCCCGCTATATTTTGCGGTTTGTCCCTTGTCCTTAGCATGTATTTAGACCAATAAATAATAAATATATTCCGAAAAATCACAAAGAATATTCTAAAGTGTGCAGAATCACTGCAGACTCACAATAGACAACCATCCGAGCCCCAACAACCCTAAAAGATAGAGAACATTGCAATTTATTGTATTTTGAGTCGATTATTTACAAGTTGTCCCTTGTCCCCGACAGTCCGGCCGCATCACCGCAACGTAATTTTCGCTGTCCCCTGTCCCCACCCGCTCCGCAATGGTCGGTTTAGTACAGTACTCTATTTTCCGGCGTTCGGCTTTCTGCCCTCCCCTCCCTCCCCCAAATTTTAGAGGACTCAATATCCTTTCTATCTCGAGCTTGTCTATCAGACTTGGGAAGAAATCGTTATCAGCAGCCTCTCGAGGTGAATAAGCGATATGATCGTATTGATGAGCGCTGGCTTGTCCTCCCATTCGATTCCACCTCATTTTCCTATTCAACTCTCATTATGTCTCCTTCCATATCTCATGTCCAATTGATGGTCAACCGACCGGTCGACGTTCCAACTCTGGCACGACATTGAACGCTCAGGCCATCATTATTCAGCTTCTCCTCGATTCGGGTAGGGATTATTCCACAAACTGATCTATCCGTCTCTCACCCAGTGCCTACCAGCGCGCTTCAAGACACGACTCCTGCCAAAATAACATCTCGGTGTGGTCGGACAACTGGACGCCGAAATTACCAGCGTTAGAACCTGGTAACTCTCTGTCCGCCCCCTTTTCCCACACTTCCTCCGCGCGATCAGATCCTCTGTCCAAAGCAACAGTTAGGGGCCGATTGGTAGGGGACCCAAGGGAATTCAAGGGCCAATGAAACGCTCAGTAAGAACATAGATCCTGTGATTGGCAATCTGTCTTCCCTCTCCGCCATCCCGGGACATCGAACGCCATCCGTCCCTGATAGGTCCCTTAAATCCTGATTCCAAGACCCTGTACCCAAATCCGAATCATGGATGACTTTTTAAAGCAATGATTCACCACTTGGACGCCGACCAGTGGCATGTATACATAATATCCCCTCATGGACGGTCCGAGAATATGGCCACCGTGCGCTTCAAGATTTCGGCATTCGAATCGAGATCACGGATAATACTTTGCTATTCGAAGCGAGGGCGAAGAGCTGGCAGAAGTTAGTAGGAGGTGTGTTTCCATTTCATTCGCGGACAATGTGGTCCAATCGTGGGTATAGAAGACTAACAATTGGAAGACACGATCCGGTTTAATCGATCGCCCAGACGTCTCGCCTCGGGATCACTGATTCCATGGGACGGTGCTTCGTGAACGTTTTATCGCCTTGCTATCACCCACTATCCAAAGCCATCTGCATATTTTTGGCGCTCGTCCACACGGCCACACGATACATACTAACATTTCCGGTCGTTGGTCCGGTTTCACATTATACCGCCGCGTCGACGTTCGTTCTTCGACCAGTCAGTGATATGTCGAACAGAGCGTCTCATAGCTTATCGTTCTGCTCGTAGAAACTCCGGATCACAAACCATTGCTGTCCTCTAGTCAAACTTGCGCTCTAGTCGAAGTTCGAAAGTCGACTTTACGCATCACCATCAGTCCTAGCCGGCCCGGGCGTCTACTTGCCTAAGTCCTATTAATGCTCTAATCGCATAACGATGCCGGGATAGCAATGTCGCCATCGGTTCACAGAGTCATGGGAAAGAAGCTTTAACGAAGGCTGCTTCGTATCAGATACAAGGCGAGCGACTATATGTCCCAGTGTGTACGTATACATGAAGGCACAGGGGTCCGTTCTAACATCCATTCATTCGTCCACAGAGCTCATTCTATGCGCATTAAATCCCTGCGAGGTGGAAGCGAGCACAACACCTCACAGGCACACCATTCGTATCTTGACTGTTTGCAAAACTAAGTATGCCAAGATATACTACGCGGTGAGCCATAGCATGGCGATCTGATTGCGATCACCGAGATCGACCCAAAATCAGTGAATACCGAATGCCGAACAGGACATAAGCGCCGAAGCGCCCATTATCTTCGCTTAGCAAGTGCAATGCCTGTCGAAAGGCAAGAGCAGCGAGAGCAACGGATCAATCGGACCTGACATCCGATAAGCCGTTGTGTGCGTGTATGCGGTCCCCATGCCTATGTCGTTCATCATCCCACACTAAAGTCGCCCACACCGGGATCGGGTCTTCCTATTAATGCAAAGGCCCATTAAGTTGTCTACCACACGACGACCATCAAACCGTGGAAGCCTTACGGGATGGTGATTCCGGAGATATTAGATCGAGTCCGGTTTCACGGTGGTTCTTGCGAGTATGTCCGCATGCCGTTCCTGTGAGCTTTTGTTGAGAGTCTTGAGAGCCCAGTTTGGAAGCGATGATGTAATAGGATCACCGGCATCAGGATTGTGCTGACGCTGAATGTAAGTTCTCAGACCATCATACCAGATAGCGCAGACTGCTGCCGACGAGGACTTACGACGAGGAACATAGACAAGATAGCTACGGATACGCGGGACGAACGATGGAATGCGGTCCTTTGGCTGCGCCGCCGATGTGATGGACGACATTATCGCAGCCTTTTCGAGTCAAGAGCAGTTTTGTCGATTCGAGGGCTCAGTGACAACATCAGCGTTCCTATTTTGAGTCGAGCATTTAGTCTCGCGTGAAATGCTGCGTTCTCATTCGCAGATAAGATTCTCTCTGTTGCAATTCAAACTGTGACTCCCATCTCTCATATCGCCCTCTCCTATCAATCAAACACTCCATAGGCCAAAGTGTTGGAAAAGCCAGCGAACAAAAACGAATCGGTCATTTGGCGTCAGTCATCAAGTCTCGTGGTGTCGGTCTAAGCGGCAGTCAAGCCCCAACTCAGACAAGGATTTTGCGTTTCTCGGCCGGCACTCCCCACCAAGGCGACGCCTTCTCATGCGACACCTGAGTGCTTCGTGATGAATACGCAGAGGGCCCCATAATAGGAAAGTAAATGCATCACCGAATGGCCGTGAACATCGCGCACGATGTTGTGTCCCTTACCTTGTGATAAGTCCTCATATCTACTAGCGATACTTCAATTGAATTGCGTCTTGCGCCTTTGCGTCTCGCTTAGACCCTTCAGTTCCCGATCTACTTTGATCAGGTACTGAGAAACGAAGGTCGAACGATGGTAAGCTCAATCTGATATGCTGTTTCTACTTCGACAGGGCTTGTTGCTGAATGGCTGATCTGATTTTCAAGGTCAGATGACGTGTTTCATGGCTCGTATGATCCTATCTCTGAGTCCTCCGCACTATCTAAAAAAAGCTGATCATGTAGTGGAACATGGACGACGGAGGCGGCCCAACGAACGTGGGTGGACTCCACAACCGCCACGCCACATGTTCAACTGTAAACTGGCATCGGCTAACGCTTGTGAAATCAGCAGGCACTTCTCGGAAGGTCCGTTAGGACGGATGCAAATTTTGTTATCCTGAAGGTGTGGGGTCTGGAGGGACGGGCTGGATGCCGGCATGGGGTGCTAGGCCCTTTTTCTCGCTTGTGGCGGGAGCTGATTCTTTTCTTTCCGATCTCTGGAATTACCGACGTGTGGAGTCAAGCGAGGGATCGATTTGTTGAGTCTGGGGCCTGGACACCGACGTTCTGGAGCTTGTGGATCTGGATTTACAGGCTCCCAGTGCTCCTCTTTGTTTGCTGACGACGAGCGACGATTTCTTGGTGTGTTGATTAGTGTCCGCGGGGTGAAGGGTGCCAATGTCCGACGATTCCGTTATGATGATCTTGCTCCGTCCTTCGTGTGTGCGTCCGCTATCCATGGTCCGAGAGCGAAGATCAGTATTGATATGCAGATGATGAAGATGGCATGCTTGCATGCCCAATTGTCAAGTATGAAACTAGTGCGACTTAAACCCCTGTACATGTAAACGAAGTGCTCGCGTACCCACAAGATCCATCCCGGGTATTATGCGTTATGCCCAAATTCTCAGTGTCAGAGTCCGGGATCTATAAGAACCACCCTCTCAAACGAAGTACGAACTCCTGAAGGAGCTACCAAGTCGTAGATACAGATAACAAGAGTCTTGTTGATGTGCTTCTTAATTGCGCGCGCCTGAAATCGGAGGAACTGGAAACCGGGAACGAGATCTGTGGATGGCGTGCCTTGATTTGGGGAGATCTAGCAGACTCTCAGGAATTCGAAGATGGTCGTCTTCCTGTGTCCTGCGGGGCGTAGGAAAACCTCTTTACTTCCGCCGGTTAAGTGGAAGATAATCGCGAAGCGGCGCCGGTAGCGATACGGGACCAGGTACCGATACCTTGCCGTTCTGTTATTAGGCGAGTTGGCGGAAGGATTGGATCCGACGGATAAGAAGGCTGTGGAATGGATGTTGGAATTGCCTTTTTCGTTTTGAGTGAGCTTGAGGGGGAAGTTGTCTGGCTGATGGACTCAGGCTTGTCGATTGGGCGTTTATCCTCGGTCAATCGGTCTGTCGTTCGGTCAATGTACCACTCTTGGAGAGCGTCCTCTCATGCTTAGTGTTGGATTAGTAATGCAATTTGTACACTTGTTCAAAAGTATTTAACCAAATCCTAACACTTGCCTTTTGTTACAGTGTGAGTGTATTACTCCATGCCGGACATACTAATTCTTATCACAAAGCACTCACGAGTCCAGTCCGCTCCACTTTCAATCAGAATAAGCTCCAACATTGAAGCTGATAGCCCCAGCCGGTATCTGATCGACGATCAAGCCATCAGACTACGAATTGCTTCGTCAACGAATCGATCAAAAGCGTAATTCCATATGTCCATGCGCAAGTAGCATACAATACACAAGCGCGCCGCAACGCCTCCAATCTACGCAAGCGTGTGATCCTCGAGACGCCCAAGGGACTCAAACGAGCCTTTTCGCACTGGCTTCTCAATAGTTTCTTTATCGATAACGAAGCAAGTTTGATGAACGATGTTTTGAACCCTTATGCCCGTCCGGGACCTTGGAAGTGGATAAAATCTAGCTACAGAGTTTCAGGTGATTCTGAGCAGGGTGGCTCACGTGCTGTGTGGACTGAGCGAGGAGAGCAGCGCAGGAATTGCAGGAACAGGTCATAGCGAGAAGGGAAGTGGGAAGTGAGGGGAGAAGAGCGGAGAAGGGTTCTAGTCCCTAGATCTTGCCGATGCGATAGGGCACGGTGTACCCTTGATCGTATCGCATTGTGGGCTACCCTGGAAATAATTCGGGCCGGGAGAACTTCCGAGGAAAGGATCTCTTCGATTACCCGCTTCTGGAAGCACGCAGGACAGAAAATAGCACAGTATCAAAAATATATGCGTGTGTTGCTATATGAGCGCTCCGTCATTTCAAGATGAAAGGCTATGTATATATATGGAAGGAGTTGCACATCCCATCAGAAAGTAAGTGAACGAAGAGAGGCAGTCACGCAATGCGGATGAATGGAAATGCGAAGAGGGAGGTGTGTTGCCATACACGAGACATGTTGGCTGCCTGATTTAGAAAAGTGCGAGGTAGTGAGACTGTCTGCGGAACAACGTTCGTCCTCGTTGACATCGTTTCATAACGGCACTAGTGTACCTGTGGGATCGTCTGGATCGTCGTCGACGGAGGCAACGACTTTGTTCGAATCCAAGCCAAACCCTGACGAGGGCGATCGTCTTCATGAGAGACCCTCCTCAGGCTCAGGCTCCCGCCGTCATCGCGTCATGGCATCCCGTCCGCCCTGCATTAATTCAGTAGATCTAATACAGCCTCAAGGCACGCAACGTGAGCCGCCCACAGAGTCGGTCTCCCATTCAAATGGACTGGCGCAGAATGACAGACCGTCGCCGCCGCACTATAGCTGGTGATCTGACTGCCCGCCATCAAATTTTAGCATTTTACGCTGGAAATGGGTTTTCGTCGTGTTGGTTATTTCCATATTTGGGACATAACGAAGAAGAAGCAACGGACGGCTCGATCGCTATTTGAATCGCGTCTCTCCGGAGGCTCTACCGTTCTTCCGATCACGCCTTGCTTCGCGCTGGCCAGGAACCAATGAGAAGAATTCAGTCATCAAATGGCGTCTATCTGATAAGCTGCCCGCCTCCTCTAATTCTCTAATCCGTTATTCTTCTACCTAGTGCGACTCGCTCAATGACGAGCTATCGACGTCGACTGTCGTTCTGGGCAATGTCATCGCGCAGACGACGATTTGGATCGAAGTAAGATGAATATGGGGCGCTAGCACTTTCGTTCCTTTTACCTAATCGTTTTCTAAGCGAGCCGGATAACCGATCCGAAAACACGAGTGCTGCGCAATGCCAATATCAGCACTCTGCAAGAAACGCTAAAAGCGAACGAACGACGGGGAAACGGACGACTCTGGGAGCGGAGAAACCGGAGAAACGGAGTGAGAGCAGAGAGCAGAAGGACTTGTGGACCGAGGACCGAGGACCGAATGCCGAGCCGGGCGTCACCGTCGAGCGTGGGTGTGGGAAAGGCTGGCTCCAATTTTGGGTGGAGAGACGGAGCAAGTGATGACGTAAGCCAGATTTCGGAAGATGGGCAAGAAGAAGAACGTTCAACCACCACCACCGTCGACGTCGACGCTGCCTGAATTGACGGCTGATGGCGAGGGAAACGTTGTTGGCGAAGGCCCTGTTGTTGTGGAGGAGGCGAAGAAGGAAGGTGTTAAGCCTTTGGAGGTGCTCTATTGTCAAGGTGAGTTGCGTTATCCGATTGATGTTGGGTGTGATGACGATCTGGTCATAGTTTGCTCGTTTCCGCCTGAATTTTGCGAGTTTGGATCGTCGTTGACGAGGTGCAAGGCTTGGTTGCATGAAGAACATCCTGATCTATTTGACAAGTACTATTCTGAGGGTATTATCCTCTTACAATTCACGCAATATCATCATTTCATTCGGTCACGTAGATGCATTGGTCGAAAAGACGGCATTACTATCAACGGAAGCTGCTACGAAATTGGAGAAGGATACGGCGAAGAAAGAGGCCAAGGCTGAAGCAAAGGCGCGAGCAGAGGAGGAGCGCAAGAAAGAGGCCAAGGTCATCGTGAAGCGCATCGAACGGAATAAACGCAAGTATGTGACGAGTATTTCGGGACTTGAAGCCTTTGGTACGTTGTCAGACGAGACGATGCGACGGCGCTGATGTCGTTGCCAGGTATCGATCTGAAGAAAGCTGCCAAGTTGTTTGCGCAAAAGTTTGCAACTGGGGCGTCGGTGACGAAGACGGTGACGGGAGGCGAGGAGATCGTTGTGCAAGGCGACGTGAGTGATGAGATTGTGGACATGTTTGAGGAGGCGAACGAGAGCAGCAAGGAGAGCGCACTCAAAGGGGTGCCAGAGGACAACATAGAGGTAGTGGAAGAGAAGAAGAAGAAGGGTGGGGATTAGGTCTTTCGGGGCAAGGCAGACGATGGCGAGCGTTAGTGTTACTCCGCCGATGCTCGGCTTCCGCTATTGAGTCAACTCGGCCGAGAGAGCGAGCGAGAGGGATATTTGATAAAAAGGATAAATGGATAAGGAAATCAGATATTCCGGAAAGGGAAATTGTTCCCGCGTGCCTGAAGGCAAAATTGATATGAACCCTTTTTATACGAGACTCGCATCCTCCACTTCTTTCTCTCCCTATTTCTTTCCCTTGCTTCCAATGCTCTCCGCCCCTTCCGGCAAAGCATCAGTCACTGCCCTCCTCAACAACGCCAACGACGCCAACACCGCCCCCAACAACTCCATCGCCGTCGTCGCCGACCACCCCAGCTTGCACTACACCCCCACCTCCACTGCATCGTCTTCACCCGCGCCCTCGAACAACATGTCTCGTCCAGCAACTGTCCCCAGTCCTCCCCCGTCGTCAGCCACAACGCCGACCCCAACGCCCGCGAAAAAGAAGCACATCTGCCTGACGTGCAAAAAAGGCTTCACGACCAGTGGTCACCTTGCGCGACATACACGCGTCCATACCGGTGAACGAAACCACAAGTGCCCTTTCCCTGGTTGCGAGACACGATGCTCGCGACAGGATAACCTCCAACAACAGTCAGTTGTCTCGCTTTTACTCCACGTGAAAATTTTGTCTCAGACTAATATCGCGTCGTTTTTTTTTCAGTTATCGAATTCATCTTTCCCCTGGCTCGCGTCGTTCGTCGTCCTCTGCGACGCGTGCTGCTATTGCTCGTGCGATGGAACAAGTCCCGCACAACCAGCAGCAGCAGTCGCAGCAACAACAGGCTCAGCAACAACAGCACTCTGGGCCTCCTTCGATTCTCACCCCTGCCAACGTTCCCAACCCTCTCAACTCCTCTATGGTCGCAGGAGGAGCTCACCAGCACCATCCTCATCATCATCAGTCCAACCACCATTCATCGTCCCATCATCAGCAATCCCCGTTGTCGCTCTCGGGTAATTCCGGTAGCGCGGGAAGCACGCGAAGTCTCTCTAGCGTGTCGCTGAACGGATCGCCGGAAGAGAAAGCTGGCATTTTGAACGGCACTCACGGACTCAACGGATCGGGTCCCGGTGGCGCTTATCAGAACTCGTCGAATGCGCTTGGGCTGCAGAGCGTGCCTGGGCCAAACTACCATCAGCAGTATTATAGCAATGGTCCGTGCTTTATTTCGGTGTGCGAGTCTGGAACTGATCAGTTGCGTTTCGCAGGCAGTGTGAGCGATCTTCGGTCGCCGATTACGCCCTCGACTGCGGGTCCGAACGGTCCCCAGTCTGCCAACGGCCAGAGTCTCGCCAATGGCTCTCCTATCTCTCCATCGCTCTCTGAATCCTCATCCCACTCCCTCTCCCATTCTTCCTCGAATAACTCGAATGGAATGAACGGGAACCGCCCATCATATTCTCTCGAACCCCGCTACAGTCCTCCTCCCATCCTTCCTCCCATCCACACGAACGGCGGAGGAAATCCCCCTCAATATACTTCCTACCATCGAACACATACTCCCCAAACATCGTACTCGCATCCCTATTTCTCTCCTCACGCGAATGGAAATGGAACTCTCCAACATTCGCCCGTGTCGCCGCCTTTGAACCATCCCGTTCCACCAAGCTGGAAAGACGGCCTCGGCGGATATTTCAACGGGAATCATCATGGAGGTCATAGCGGAAATGGGAGTTCGAACGGGAGTCCTGTGAATGGGACACCATTGATGGGTCATCATCATGGGTTTGGCGGAGGGCATGGAATGGGTGCGATGTTGACGACGGGGCCTGTTGGTGGGATGCAGTCTATTGCCGCTGGGGACGTATATCGGCGCAAGTGATCGTTCTCGCTCTTCATCGACCTCTCAAAATCTCGCCTTCCGCCTCTCTCGATTGTTCTGTCCTGTCCTTGCTTTTCTCTCGCGCTTTTCATTCATCTGTGCATATTGTCATTTTCTATTCCTTTCGCATCGTCCCTTTCTTCCTGTCATCGTTCCCATCATCCTGTTCATCTCGCTTTCTACCTCAAGAGGGCTCTTTGGTATTATCCTCATTCATCATCGACTATGCATTCTCCCGAGTCGACCTTTCTGGTATTATTCTTCCTCTTAATAATCTTAATTCCTCTTTCTCATCTCCACCGTCCCTGTCTCATCTTGTGTTAACCCGTTCTGTGTTCCTCTTTTTTTGTTCTTTTAGATCGATATCCATTCTCGCTCGCTGTTTCATCTTGGTTGATTACAAGTAAAATCACAGTCGTACATAGTGCCTCTCATCATTGTACAAAAAAGAGAATACCTAGCTGGAAACTAAAAGCCAATTTCCACTCCGCGTTGTGAACGTTCGTACTCGTACGTGTACATGTACATGTGAAACTGCTAAGCTAAGCGAGAATAGCTGCCCTTGAATTGACTCAGCGATCACTTTGCGCGTACGGCCCCTCCGCGCGCCCTCGACTAGCTCCTAACTTGTGTTCAGGAACAGAAATTGGACGTAAGCGATAATGTGAAATTGACATTGATGGGCGATAAAGACCAGTATGTTGGTCCGCTCGATATGATCCATTTAGCGAATATATGAACCGAATAAATACCGGAAATTAGACTCTGATGAGAGTGCTTGGGACCTGTCACCCTCTTTTATATATGTTGATTGATTGAGCGTACTAGACTCTTTTCTTATCGAATATAATATGGCGGGCTCGGAGGATTGATGATTGCTCGGCTTGGATGACATTTCGTCACTCCTATTTTTTGGACGACTCGAGCTCTAGTCTTGATCTAGACCCGTTCGGTTAGTGGGAGTGACGTCGGTTAGGGGATGGGATCGGTACCGTCATTCCTCTTTTATTCCTATGAGTAGCAGCTAGACTCGGTATAGATATGTAATAGATTGATTAGTATGCACGACGCAGTGGTAGTGCGACTTTCAATGTCTTAGAAAGATGCTTTCAAATCAGCGCTTGAAGCTTTGCATACGAATTTCGAAACAGTAGCATACTAGTCATTGATTGCAACTTGAGAGTGCGAAGAAGCCCGATGACCGTGATCGCGAATCATGATCAACCTTCGCCAAAGCCATCAGTGAATATCACAGACTGATTCACAGTACAGTATAGCCTATATGCGCTGTGCGGGTCTAGCCTTTCAAGTCGATATCGTCTCTCCGCTAGCACTCAGTAGTATCAATAGTAACCCACTCTTATGGCCTCCATCGGAATTCTGATCTACTCCATAACCGGTCTGTGACGATCGCCGTAGCACATTCTCCAATCAAAACTGATTATTTAATAATTCTCTTCCCTATTTTGGAAAAAGAGAGAAGGAGGCGTTATCTTTCCAGCGGCTCCAAATGAACTTCGGGAAAGGAAGCAGGCGGGAAGCGAGCGTGGCGTGGATGGCTTGATGACCCTGAACATTGAGGATGACCCGAAAGGAAATAAATTTTTAGGGCGGCAACAGCGTAACTCAAAGTGTGCTGATGCCGATCGTCTAGTGCGCGCATGTGTACTTTTCTTTCTCCGCACGCACATTCGTATTGATTTCCGTGTGCCTCATTTTTTCTCATTTGGAATTTCGTGATGGATAACAACATCGTGTCTTCATACCGATAGCAGCGTCAACGTCAATTAAGGTATGTAAAAGCGATACTTAAAATAACAGATTCGCGTGAAAATCATCCGATAATTAACCTAATTTTCCCGCAATTCTCCATCTCCACCGGAACGAGCCAATTTCCCCTCTCCGACTCTCGGAAAACATGGGTTATTCCTCCGTCCGTCCCCCCTCCCCGCCAGTCAGACGTCACGTCCCATGACGAGGATATATCTCAACTTCTCGTCTGGGCCCAGCCCACCGTCCTCTCTCGTGAGCTTCACGCAAATTACCGTCTCGGCACGCCAAGGGCGTTCACACGCTCGAGCAACCCCTGCACACGTCTACCCAGCTCCTGTCCTTGCACTTTCCTCTCCTGAACTTGATACGCAGGCATTTTCTTCCGAGGTATCCATCCGCGCGTCGTTCGTGCAGACACGTCGATCATGCTCACGTCCGGTGACTTGTTCTGCGATTGCGATTGCGACTGAACCTCAATTTCGGCATCGGGAATCCCCGGGGTGTTGGCAGGTGAGAGCGTAGAGGTGGTTGGAGGGGGGTGATCAGAGGGTTGATCGACGTTGGAAGGTGGGAGACGGTGAATAGCGTTCAGCTGGGTGCGTGGTCTCGTGTTATAAACGGAGAGATCGACGACTTTGGGAGTAGCGGAGTACTGAAGTACTTCGCGATACAACAGCTTGGCCTCCGTATCGAGTTCCCGGATAGAAGGGTTGGTTTCGTCCTCCTTATCGCCGACCATGGGGACGTTTATCACATCTTCGACCTCCTTCAACTCTTCATCTTCATGATCGTCGGTGTCATCGGTATCCAGAGGAGGTGTTGGTGGGGCTTTTCGGGGGCGACCATGACGCCCTGGATGACGACGAGAAGAACGCAGCGGTGGAAGTGCCTGAATTTCTTGAAGGAAGTCTTGTCCTTTGAGGAACTGGTTTTCGGATCGCAGGAATCGGACTGTCCCGCGCAAAGCCTCGAGCTATGGATGGAATAAGATGATTGATGACGTCATTCATACCGGGTGAAAAACTAACCTGTTCGAGCAAGTAGGATGTTTCCAGACTCGTTTCCACGGTCACAGCCGA
This sequence comes from Sistotremastrum niveocremeum HHB9708, assembly GCA_001630475.1. Taxonomy (NCBI): domain Eukaryota; kingdom Fungi; phylum Basidiomycota; class Agaricomycetes; order Sistotremastrales; family Sistotremastraceae; genus Sertulicium; species Sertulicium niveocremeum. Next base: position 25,388 of record KV419470.1, read on the forward strand.
TATTTCTTGAGCATTCGGACCTGTACCTGGACGAACAATGAGCCGCCGGTACACTCTGCTATAACCGAGCATCGATGACGTCACGCGACTTACTCTCTCGTTTCTGTCCAGCAGCAGCAGTCCGAAGCTTCATGTTCTCCTTATCGAGCGCGTCGAGATCCTTCTGGATTTGCTCGAGAGCTTCTTCGTAGGCCCGTTCCTGCTTCCTCGCCTTCGCTGCTTCATTCTCGAGTTCGCTGATCGTATCCGATTGCTTCTTAACGGTCTCCATTCGGCGTTCCATGTGCTCGATCTTAACACCCGCTTCTTGCAGGGATTGATCCTAAAAGAAGTTAGAGATGACTGATTTACGTAGTAACCGATACATAGATATGGCGTACCCGCGCTTTGATCCCGCGAACGAGCTGCTGTACTTCTTCGCCGAGTTGCGCAACCTTGTGTTCCGCATCGACATTGATGGCGAGACTGGCTTTAATCTCTTCAACTCTCATATCCCAAGGTGCTGGACCGACAACTGTGAAGGAATTGTGAGAAACTCGAAAGATAAATTCCGTGACAACTTACTTTTGATGACATTGCTGGCCTCCATCATAATCGGATAACAAGCATTGCACTCGCGCAGAAGGTCGGCAAAGAGTTGCTGTACCGCATCCCATGATGTTGCACCGTCGATAGCTACCGTCGCCGCCGCAGTCTCAGCGACAAGGGAGGTGATACTGGATAGCTCAAAGGGATGGCGCGAAGCCCGTACATCATTCAGATATAGTCCGGCCTTTTGAGCGAGCTGGACAGAAGGTCAGCGTGGATCGAGTTAAAGCATAAGAAGCACACCTCGATAGAGAAGTTGAGAGCTTTAGAAAGAGCATTGCTCAAAGCCTGTAATTGGGGGAGGATATCAGGTTTCACCGCCGATGACTCTCCGAGAAGCCCTTCGATTCGAGTGACGATTTTCCTATCACACGAATTAGTCTGTTATATAGCCGGCTGATAATACAATACGCACCGAGCAACGTTCTTCACACTTCTACAATTCTCTACCAATCGCTCGAGAGGTTCGAAGACCACTTCGTTCGGATCCATATCGCCAAACTGTAAAACAACATCACGATCATTGAGAACCGCAGATAATGATGTCTTCGTGAGCAGCATCGCGGCCGAGAACATGTCGAGGTCGTAGTCGATCGATTGAGCGATGTCAGCTGCACGTTCGCCGAGATCCCATTCGTAGCCAGAGAAATAGGCTTCCGAAAGGTGATCGAATTGCGCGAGAATCCTAATCAAATCGTAGTCAGTTTCGATAATTAATCAGAATGAGTTGCGACTTACTTGGCAACATCGGCAACACACTCCATCTCGCGGAACTCATTCCTTCTCAACAGATCAATGTGCATGTCAATCCTCTTCTCTATCCCCACAAGATCGCCCAGCAACCGTCCCATCCCCAGGAAAGCATCAACATCGCAATGCCGCAGAACTGCGGCGAAGCGCCGGGCTTGACAAGCAAGATGGGATATTCGGGTTCGCATCTGATGGATTTACATGTATCAGCTATCCGTCAGATCCCTTGAGAGAACAGGAGGTGAGACTTGCCTCGCATACACCGACAACGCCTTCCGTAACTTCGCCTCCAACACCACTGACTCCCTTTGCGTCTGCGCTTTGCCCGGCACCAGTCAAATTTAATATTCCGGGTAATCCCCACACCTCCCCAACCACTTCGCCTAGCACCTCCGCCTTCCTTCCGACTCGTCCGAACCATGCATAAACCTTAACGCATTCAAGATCTTCCTTAATCCATAATTCAGGTAAGAGGGGATCTTGAATAGATAGAAGTTCTTGAGCTTCAAGGAGAGAGATGCGGGTAAGATGGAGATCGAGAGTCTTTGAACGATTCTTAAGGGCTATGGACTGGAGTTTAAGATTGGCGGAGTGGATGGATGACAAGTGAGATTGGGCGGCGAGGGTGGACGATTGCTGAGTTGCTGATTCGTGGCGGAGGGCATCAAGGGAGCTGAATTATACGAGTTGATGATGAGCATTGAGTAGGGACACAACGGATGGGGGAGCATACCTCTGCAACGATGTAACTAAGTCCCGGAATTGCGTAATCGTATTTTCGTAATCCAATATCAAGTCTTGCAGTTCTTGGATCTTTCGGGCTTGTTCTCCGGTCCGTAGTTCGTTCTCATCTACGGCATGTCGCATTAGCAGGATCTCGACGTCACGAACTTTGGATCCAGGGTACACACCAATTTCGGCTTGTAGCGCTTTCTCCGTCTCAACATGTTGTTCTTCGATCTCATCGGAAAGCTCCTTCAAAGCCTCGAGCTCCTCGATATTAATTCTCATGTCTTCGATTTTCTGCGAAATTGGTTCCAAATGAGCCCTCGGACGATTGGGTCTGCGTCGAAGAACTCACCTCGCCAAGCATAAGATTTCGCTCCGTTAATTGCACCAGCATCTCTTCCGCGCCAAGGGCATCATCAAGCTGCTCCTTCAATTCTTCGATTTGTTCGTCGGCGGACTGAAGGCGTGTTAATGCCATTTCGTATTGCGCTGCTAATCATCAGTATTTCGGTCGGGGATGAGAGCACTTGGGAAAGTACCGTGAAGATCATCCACTCCGGCTAATTCGCGTTCCAGCTCCATAATTTGGCGTCGTTGGTCGGCTTCGGTTTGTTGCGAGAAATCGCGCACTCTAGGGAAATCATTTAATTATCGGCTTCCATCAGGGGTGAGATAACGTACTTGATCAGCGCTTCTTTCAATCGCTCGTTGTGTTTCTCTAGCTGGACGATCTTGATACCCATCGCAGCAGATCCGGGACCATCATCTCCGCCTCCGCCTCCAGCATCATCCCCGCCTTCCGGACGTTCAGGACCATCCCCACCTGCTGCATTTATCTTCTCTTTCAAACTTGCGAGCTCGATCTCGACGCTTTCTAACCTCTCCTTCAGGCTCTCCACATCTGATTCGGCTGCTTCGGCGCGTTCTTCGGCCATCTCCTTATCGAGCGTGGCCATTTCGAGTTGATCAGATGAGTCTGTGAGACGTGATTCGGTGAGCGTAAGGAGTGACTGGGAGTCTGCGAGGGAACGCTTCGTTGTTTGAAGCTCGGACGCGAGAGATTGTAATTTGGCTATACGCATGAGCAATCAGTATCGGGCTACGGAGATACGGAGGGCTATATAGAGTAGTACCTTGAAGCTTCGGACGAATCGCAACGAAAGATTCTGCTTCGGATAATCGGGTCTCGAGTTCGCGGACATGACGAGTATCTTCGGTTCGTTTGGTTTCGAGGACGCGAATCTTCGCTCGGAGTTCTGTCAATTCTTGATCTCGATTGAGTCGCTGCATGCGCGTTAATATATAACGGTATCCAAAAGAGACAATACTCACTGATAGCGAAGATGCTGGTCTTGAAGGAGGAGATTCATCCTTATCAAGAGGGCTTGGAAGAAGCGGTGATGAGGGAGAAGGTGGAGGTAAAAGAGCACTCGAAGAGACGCTCTCTGTGGCTGATAGGGCAGAAGGCGAAGAAGTTCTCCGTGGAGAAGCCGTAGTGAGACTGATCTCTGGTTTCTCCAGTCGCTCGGGTTTGTCGATTCGTTCAGGTCTCGCTAAAAGACGTGACGAGGAGGATGAACCTGCAGGTATCGCAGGAGGTACTGGAGAGGGTGTTTGTGTTGGAGGAATTGGGGTGTGCGGTTTCGAAGATGGTCGCGACAGGCTCGGTGTGACGCGTGCGCTTGTGAGTGGTTTCGCAGGAGACGCAGCGCGGGAAGATACGGAAGCAGAGGTGCTGGCTGCTGATGAAATGACGGAGGAAGGTGGATGTGCACGTATTGAAGGTGTGCGCGATATGCTAATTGATTGACTGGACGTTCGGTGGTGTCCGAGCCGGGGCTGGTCATGAATCAGATAACAAGCAAACCAGGATAAGAAGACACTAACTCTTGTCGCTCCAGGAGTTGGAGGAGGCGCCAGCTATATCGCTCATGAGTATGTCAATGGCTTCCTCATATGCCAGAAGGCTTACCACTTTCACCTGACTGGGTCGCACGAAGACGCCGTAGTTCATGCGACATGAGAAGTACTGAACGCCAGCAACACTCCCATCGTTCTTCCCCTTGGGCTCTTCAAGCTCAATCCCAACCCATTTTCCAGCCGCAAATGAGGTAGAACCAATAAACCTAACGACTCCCACTCCGGGCGGAACAGAGACTTTCGCACCGACGGCTGGCTCGACGACGCTCATAATTTTGCAGAACGTGCAACTAAGAAGAAGAAAGTGTTATCAGGAAAGGATTAAGATTATAACATATAGAATAAACGATAGATGGTGAAGTCTTGACGCGTTTTGGGCGGGAAGCGTGGATGGGTGGTTGTTTATGCTTGTTTGCAAATCTACCTTCAAACGGCATCAGTTGGGGCGCCTATTTACCGCGATGTTTCTTCGAAGCGTCATCCACACGGGCCTACACGCGTAGAGACTGAACGGCGAGAGTCAGGATCCTACAGAAGCATGGTTTCTGGCCCGCTGATGTCTTCACATTCTCAACCAGGTATTCATTTCTACTCCGTTTGCGCTCCCTCGCTCCAAGACTCCCGGATCAAGACTCTAATTTGATATGTAGGTGGTACTGCATCCTGCGTCGAGATTGTTTCATCTACCCTCTTAATGAAACATTTTGGATGGATAAAATACATATCGGCTAGAACTCTATATGGGTTAGATAATGTCGAAAATTCTCACACGTCGCTCTGCGGTTCTGGACCGGGACCGGTAAGCATTTCTTTGCGAATTGCGTTCAAGTTTATGAATCGATACTCAGTTGATAATGATTTTTAAGATCCCAACCCGATATACTTTCGGGACTCCGCGCGACTCTCTCGCGAGCTCGGTCATCCGGAAACTCAACAGACGGATGCGACGAATTGAAGCCAGTGCAACGGAGCGGAGCTGGAAAAGCATTGATCCAGATCCTATCTGGTCGCAAGTGAAATGGAAGTGCTTGTCCACTTCTTTCCACACGTCAATGAGTGGATTTACGCGTGTTCTGTCATCCTCATGCGGAGATGCTCTCGGAGCTGACACTTCGGAAGACAATGACGGCGCAGGTTCTAAAATTAAAATGTGCGTTAGTTCCAACACTTAGCTAAGATTTCGTTACACACTTAAAGTAAACCGGGGATGGGGTTTAGCTTAAATCACAGGAGAGTGATGAAGCTGGTCAACTTCTTTCTGCCTCGACGATCGCGCTCGGACCAACAACCGACCATTCATCGTTCGGTCGTGATCTCTGATTTTCAATGTGGGCGCCCTCAATCTTAGTTGCTGACTGATACTGACGTGATACCTGTCATGTGCAGCCAGCCAAAGACAGGACCATCGAGAACTCAAATGAGTTTAGGTAGCGACTGGACTCACCGAGATTGAATGTCATGGCAAGTCACCCGTACACTTCCATGCTTCCTATAAGCCGTATGCGGGGCGTATTCCTTCAAACGCTGGACATTGATAACGGCCGATAAGTGCAGGAACCTCCGAATCAGAAGATCAAACACGTCGTACCTCTCAAACGAGATCTGGCAGCTATAAAAGGGACGTCAGAAGCCGGTTCGCATATCGTGCCGGAGAGGACTCAGGGTCGGAAAGAAGATGATCAATCAACTGTGGCTTTTATCTAGAAGGGGTGGCGGACCTCTCATCAGAGATTGTACAGGAAACACTAGGCAGGTATGCTCACTTGGAGCCGGCGTCTATCAGTGCAGATCGGTAAGCAAGGAGCCCTATGACCGTTTATGGTGTTAGCTTCACTGATAGAAGCGTAGCTGACAAAGACGATCTTCAGGAGGCTTCCGCTATCGAGCGATCCAACTGGTTGTGAGTGCCTTCAGACTCTTTGATCCAGTGATTGCCCAGTGAGTTCTTCCGCGGTCTCAATGGAAAAGGACCGTCATGGAGTCCTGATGTTTAATGACAATGATCACTCGAAAGGATGGATGCGTATGCAACAGACACTGGCTCCATATGCACGAAAGTACATACGACTTCTTGAACAGTCCGGATTCGTCTCGGGGATCCGACATCGATCGAACTGAGGCTGAGTAAGCGCTGCTCAATTCTACGACTTAGCAAATCCCAAGTACCGCAAGTCATTCTTCCCATCATACGACGACCTGTTCCTGACCCTTCTACCTATGTTACAACCCCGACAAATGGACGCTAATTGAATTTACAACAAAAGTACACCTACTAAAGAGTGAAAAGATCAGATTACGATATATCAATACACTTCAAATAGCTGCGCGGATGGTACGTATATATCACAAAGACGAGTGTATGAACTGATCATGAATGCTTAAAATATAGTGTGAATCCGTTTATACCATTTTACGGTCTCCTTTAATTGATCACTTGGCCCTTGCTCAAATTCGACGTCGAAACTTGGGAGAATGCCGCTATCCTCCAAGAGTTGCAAAAATATGCATTCATTGGTTGTGAGAGATGCGTACAGCGCGTGAGGTCGACTTCTCGATATGTCAGATTACAGAATGACAAACCGATTGAATACTCACGACCAAAAACTCGGCTTCGTCTCGCTGAAACATTGAACGACACCCGCGTCGCCAAGATCGGGATCTGCTGACCAGAACCCCCAAGGTGTCGGCGGCAACCTGTGCTCATCCAGTGGTCTTCTAAAGAAATAAAGTGTATGAGTTTCTTGGGTGTCTATCTCTATTGCCTCTTCCGGAACGGTAATTCGTGAGAATAATTCATCCCCCACTTCGCAAACTAACGAAAGCATGAATGAGAGATTTGCCAATAATTCTGAAAAAATACAAACCGAGAGAAAGTTCAGCTGGAGATATATTTGCCTTCCTCGATATCGCCAGACAATGCATGAGAACATATCGGTCAAAATGTATTGGAGATGACGAATAAAGTTGGCTTCGAACAACAATGTTCGATCCCGGGCTTGACTCTATTGCATACCTGGACTCCGTGAGCAATGAGCATGGGTAGGGCTAAGACAGTCACGAATTGAACATACCGTTGATACATTCCGACTTGATCCCCCTGAATATATCGGTTCAGACCCTCGATATATAGTGTCGGAAGATGGGTCGGGTGAGGCAAGTTCAAGTCCAGACCATGAACAATCGGTATGGGGTTCCAGTGCATTGATCCAGGCTCCGTGTCGGCAGTAAAATAACCGATCGAACAGACGGGAGGGGGGCCCGATTGGACGATATTAACTTCAATCGGTTGAGCGGGTCTGGTGCGAATCCATGCGTCTACGAAAGTGCTCAGGTGATCTAGGCTTGGGGTTCGTTCTAGATTATTAAAGCAAAGAGATAGATAGTCATAGTCGCCCGAGTGATCCTCGAGAGTCCACCTCGAGTAATAATCCTCGTCTTCGATGACGTAAGTTACTCATTATTGGACGACAACGGAAGGATGCATTACCGTCGGAATTGATGAACTAGAGAAGTTAGAGGGGCGCATATTTTCCCATAAAACTGAGATACCTGGTTGTAGCACTTCCATGCTTGGTTCGATGATTCATGGATATCGTGATTCAAGAGGCCCAAAGCTCCGACCGTCACATTGAGGTTTTGGGGGTGGAGAAGTATATCCGATCTCTAAGTAAGAATTAGCGGAAACTGTACTTCTAAAGTGATCAAGAGAAAATTTACGTTACCACTCCATGAAGTGTCCATACTCATCAAGTATACGAGAGCAGTCTGTCGCAATATTTCATTAAAATGTGAGGTATCCTCTGAATGTATTTTCTCACAGAAACTTCCGCAGACTGGGGTTCCGAGGCGGGGCATGAGACATGCCCAAAATATTCAACTACTAAATATTCACAGGCCAGGCAGATTGAAAGAGGCACCTCGGAGGGGGGTTCGTGCCTATGGGCAGTCCTTGGAGCGATTAAGCGAGGATGGGCAAGCCCTTCGGCGAAACTCCTCGCTTAAGAGTCCGGGGTGTGGGCAAGCCCAAATGGGCTTGCCCATTGCGATGTGGACGTCGGGTATGCTCTTCAAGGACGGACTTCTCGACTCACGAGAGTAGGCACGGGGTCACGGGATTAACGCAATAGTCAAGCGAAGGCAGCGTTGTCCAAACCGAATCTTTGACCGATCAAACATAAATCAGTAGCGCATAAATAGAGTATAAATTGTATATTGGTTGATCAGTACTTGAGAGCACTCATAGTTGATTGCCTACAGACAATCAATCAAGAGAGAGAGAGATTTGGATCGCTGAGGTCAACATCATGCCAGTGACTGCGAACAAGATCCGTGAACGGTTCAATGTGATATTGATCAAAAAATGGCCTTGAAAGGCCATCCGAAGTGCAGTGGACTTGTCCAATTCTAGAGTCACATGATACGTCTCGTCTTGATGAATAGTCTCTGATCTTGATTCATGAAAGACCGACGTCAACGATCTTTCGAGAAAGAAGGACAATATAAATGCCAATGACGTGGCCAATGGCGGAGGACGTGTGATGGATTTGAGAACGTAGTGTAGCTCGGAATACCAGGAGAACAAGAATCAGCATTGCGAAGGTTGAGAGAACGGGTAGAGGATGCCTTGGATATAAATCTAACACACGAGCCAGCGGGAACGTGGACTTTGGCGTAGCAGTGTATGACTGACAAGGAAATGACCATCCAAATTTGAAGACGATAACGAAAGCGGTGCTGTGAGTTGACGTTGAATAGCAGCAACAGGTACGGAGCCGGGGTTCAGAACTAAGAATCGGGCAAGCGTTCAGTCAAAATGAGGTGGAAAAGCTGGAGAAGTGATCTAACGACTACGGAGGGTCGATAGACTCCATATTTCGTCTGACGCGACGCACCTAAGTAGGATCGCCGCAAGTCGTTCGCCTGGAGGGGTCGTTTACAATTCTTGATGTTTGAGAGGGACAAAATTCAAATGTTTTGCTTGCGGGATCGGAAGGAAGGAAGCTTGGTATACTGCTATCGTCGGTCGGTTTTGAGTCATATCACCATAAGTGAACACTCACCACAGTCCGGAGAGTACACGCGGAAGACAAACGGGTGTTGGTTTGATGTTTTGGAGCATTAGAAATCAGTCGTCATCCGTCGTGATCCGCCCAGTCGGGGTGCGGATAAAGCAAAGATGTACGCTAGATTGGCTGCCAAAGAAGAGAGATAAAGCTGCATGACTTGGAGAGATTAATGGAGAATCTGAGAGGCTATTGATAGAGTAGAGTGCGAGGATAGATGGCGAAATGGCACATGGGAATGCAGTTGACGTGCAAGAGTGCTGTGGAAATTCAGTGTTATCAAAATGTTGCTATAAAGGGCCGTAAGCTTCAGCGAACGAGTGAGATGATAGGGGATGTCTGACGCACCATGGCTTGTGCTGCAATGTACTAGGTTCGGTAACGACGCTCAGTCTCAGCTTTCCCGTCATATCCGATTCCAAGTGTCCCGTATAGACCTCCGAGTCTTTGACTACGTGATTACAACTGGAGGTGACTTTAGTCGGGTGAAAATATCCGAGCACTTATTGCGGCTTCATTTATCTGAGTTCACCATTCAGACGCATCTGTTCTCTTGTAGGTATTCTGTACCAATGACCCATGATATGCGGGTGATTAGGGAACGAAAGACAACGCAGAACAGGAAGCAATACACCTTCGTTCTGGTCGCACGACTTGTGACCGGTATCTCCGAGCATTATACATCATTGAAATATGTTTTTGTGTGTTGCTGTAGGTAGCATCATTATGGCCGTGCTGAGGTGAGACGCGAGGTGCTGGTCAGGCGAAACCAAGCCTGAGGACGAAACTGTTTTTCGAAGGTTGCCAGATGTGCCAGTTTCGTCAACTTCATCGCAGCATTCCAGCGATATATAGTCTGTCGCATGTTGCTGGATAACTTAGAGCCGGGGAAAGTCGTTTGGGACGGGTGATGATGATCTACAGCTCGTGGTGGAATAAGCGCACATCAAAGCTTTGCGCGCTTATTCTCTGCTCGCTCAGGCTCCGGATCCAATGGATTTTGCGCTCTCCGGGCTCTGGCTCGTGAGGCTAGAAGCTTTCGACTAGAACCGAACCATACACTGTCAGAATAACGACACAATGATAAGCATTGCTTATACATCAGGGTATTGGAGTCACTGCTCATCACCACTTGGTGCTCCCGCTCAGCACACATCTCAGGTCTACCAATATCCCTAACGGTCAAGCCGATGTCTTAGGTGTCACCCTTTCATTCGCCGCTTTCAATTCTCTCATAAATGACGGGAAATCGTATAATATATTGGGGACTCTAGTGGACCAGCATCCGATCAATGAGAGGAAGTCTACGAATTGGTGATGGAAAGGAGTCAGATCTCCCAAGCGCGACATCTCCTCCAAAGTGCGCCGTCCGATCATTCTACACATCGCTATGCACTTATTGCGATCTATTTGGCTTGCTTATCGTTCAAACCAGTATTCTGCTCTCCCGCTCCTCCTCGAAACCGCCCTCCGTCATGCTGTCCGGCTATGAGAACCCGATTACCCACTCTCGTTTTCTTTCTCATTATTGTTCCTGTGGTCTTCTCAACTCCCATCCACCTCGGCCTTAAGACATCTGCTGCCATAAGAAAGTCATTGTCGTCGTGAGTTTCATAGCCATTATGCCGTTTCCGTCGGCAGTCCTCTGACTCCTCTCCCTGCGCGGCTTCCTTCTGTTGCTGTCTACGGCCTCCGTCTCTCATATGCGCAGTCATTTCGAAGAATAAATAGGCAATGCCATCGCCAATTGAACACTTCTATTCAGTGGTACGATACAAGCCTGAGTGACAAGAAATACAAAGCGAGGCCGAAACGCCCAGGTCCTTTGTCGGCAAAGCCTCAAGCAGATACAACACAACATATAGTTCCAAATAAACGAAATCCGGAAGGATATTCGTCTCGAGTCGACACGTCAAGAATTGATCTTCTGGGAACTCCCAACCAAAGTTGGGCATGCCCAATGTATCTACAGTAGGGCTGTCAGCGGGGAACGGCGTCGAGAGCGGAAAGGGCATGCCCAAGGTGAGGCAGGGGTCTTGAGTTTCGCCGAAGGGTCAACATCGACGGGAGGGCTTGCCCAGTACTCCCTCGCGAGGCCTCTCCTGCCCATGGGCACGAACCCCCCTCGCAGGCCCCAAATTTGGTCTGCCTGTATTGATATTCACTCACTATTCTCGCAACTTCAGAGAAACGCTTCACTGGATCGAGACCGTTGATGTAGTCTAGAGCTCCTACAGAGCATAAGCAAAGATTCAACCCTTCTAAGACGATCTCACCTCCTGAGAGAACGGTAAATCGGTGACGACGATTTGGACGAGCGAAACCTATCAGTTGAGAAATATTCGGATGCCTGACGAAGCACTTAGCTGAGAGCGATACATATAAGTCAAGGACGTACCACAGGCTTCGCAAACGGGCTAATTCCGCCTGATAACCGCTCTCAACAAGATCTTCTGTCTTTCCCTTTTCAAAGTTACGAACGATAATACGTTCGCCTTGTAGATGACCCGTCGATACTTGGACACAGTATGTGGAGCCAATAAATGTCCCTATAATTCTCTCTAGCCGTATCTCATGGATAGCTAGAAGTCGATGCTTCGTACGATGAATAGTGAGATTTGTGGGAAACTTTTAAGCTCTCACCATGCCGTCCTCCGTTGTCGTATGGGAAGGCTGGATGATAGAAGATTCGAGTTTCTTAGGTAAATCTTCAATTTTGCGATGTATAGACATGGCATTCTCAAACTATTAACAAATAAGATAACATCGAATCGAGCACCACCTATAATACTTACGTCGAATTGCCTCCAAGCATCGTGGAGACGGAGTTCACAGCGTTTCAGTTCGGCTGCAGCCGCTCGATGGGTGAGCTGGAAAAGGCCCCGATGGTCGAGTTGGCGTTGTAGCAAACCCTTGATGTCCGAAAAAATCCTGATTCTTGTTGAATGATAGATAATCAGATTAGAAATTTCCATCCTTACTGTTGAATATCAAGTATTCGTCTTATCATATCGTCTGACAAGGTGATGGTGTCATCCAGACTTTGGTTCATCATGATGACGAAGTTGCCAATTCGAACTGCCATCTCGAGAGCAACATCCTTATTATGTCTGGCTTTCTATTGTCTCCGCAGTTAACCCATGAGAATATCATCTTGGAAGCAGAAGCTTACATGAGCGGACTCAATAATGGTCAAAGCAATCCCGGCAAGTCCACTTAAAAGTCCTCCAACTCCAGGTACCATATCACCAACGCCTTGCAATACTTGAAGGGCGGTCTTGACAATATCGACATCATCGTCTCCAAGACTTCCCAATGGCATATTGTGCGGGGGTCGAACGATCCGCACTGAGAAGCGGAGAAACGTCTAACGGGGGTGCTTGCGACCTATCACGATAAACGAGTGGCTACGGATATATAGGGTATTATCGTGGCTGTGTAAGAAGCCGCCGCTATCGTTCAGATAAGCCTGGGAGACACGATCAGGACAGCTTTGAGATTTAAGCACTTAGCCTCAATTATAACAAGAATTTCCCTTCGCCGATGGACTGAAGAGTGCATATCGCCCTATATATTCGAAAGAAATGATCCAGGCCGCGGTTTTCATGCCCGTTTCCTACCAACCTGCCCACCAGTGATGGATCGTGCAATTTCACTCAATATCTTTTCGACTATAGTTTCCAGTAATGTTACCGCTCCGCTGGAAGGATTCACTGATAAGATTGATGATTGGTTGATAAGAGTCGATCTAGACCGTATCAGGTTGCTTATCACGGATGAGCGAGGAGGTCGTCGCGGTTGGTTCACCAATGGAAGGACCTGATTGTGAGAGAGTCGATTGCCATTTACAGTGGAAAGACTCGAAACACTTCCGAATGCGCTGAGAGTCGGTAGCGCCACCTCCTTTGTTGGTGCAATGATGTCTGAGATGCGATTCCGTATCAAAAGGTTTGATTCCCAAAACTCGCTGTATATAGATATGAGATTAAGAAAATCGTGGAAGAAGGTCAGAACCTACATCTGTCGAGGCGTTCCGCACCTGAGGATTTTCTAGAGTTGAATGGTGTTACCAGCTTTGGCGTATTCCAGATGCCTTACGATAAGGATGAAATGGCGTGGGGAGATACCGCACCTTTCCAAAAGAGTGCGAAATGAGCGCTGCTCGATATCAGTTAAGTTACCAGTCGCGTGAATAATAGTTACTCAATCCCGAACTTCGGGCGCTTGCCTCATTACCTTCTGAAAGAATATACTCATCCATGGGAATAGCGAATCCATGTCCTTGTCGTACTCACAAGACCGAAGCGTGTCGAATGGATACGTACCGTGATTTCGTGAGTGAAGCGAGCCGTACATGGCTGGAATATCTTTGCAACTCATTGGCTAATAGCGACAGTATGATCTCCGGTTCATTTCGTCTTCCAGAACACACTTGAATCGAGCATTTCGTTGCTGTTTTTATCCCGGCCCGCTGGATCCAATTGAAGCTCTGTGTTTTCGGCCGGTTATGTCGACGGCAGTTCCTGGGTTACGGGTTACGCAAAACATAATAGCACTGGTTGACAAAAGCAAGGATAAAGGGCTTTAATTTATTCCAACCAGACCATTGGAATAATTCTGGGTTCTATGAGACCATCGCTGAAATGTCGACAGTTGATCAGCATGAGGATTCGGGATTCGAGCTCGAGTCACAGACAGCAGACGCTTTGCAGGCGCTCACATCAAGTTCCGAGTCGTCCGAGTCGGGTAAACACGTTCAAGCCGATGACGTGAATTATCCGAAAACGGTATTTCCGGAGCGGCTTCTCACGGACTTGGTAAGCGTACTGAGGGCGATAGCAACAGGTTGAGTCAGCAAGTGCAGCTCCTTTCGATGCCATGCTATTCCTCAAAGTTCCACTTCGGAATGAAGACGCCATGTTCGGATTACAAATTTCTTCACTAAGCAATGACTTGGATTGTCTATCACTTCAGAGATGGCAGATAAAAGCGGCCCATTCGAGTCGACCAACATCATCCCCTCTCCGCTTTTCCCTTGCAGTTGCCTCCCCTCATTCCACCAGATTTCAATGTCTGCTCCCGCCATCCAAGGCTCAGAGTCCGAGCTCAAATACGGCGTCCCCTTCTCTGAGTCTCCTACCCTCGTAGAGACTTCAGCGCCTTCGAAACCGGCCGAGACCTCGAATTTACTGAGGATCTTCCTACTGCTTCTGTTCTGTTTGGCCCAATTTCTCGATGTGTTTAATATTTCGGCCCTATTTTCATCGCTCCCCGTCATCACCTCGGAACTAGACATGACTTCGGGACAAGCCATATGGGTGATCAGCGCCTACCAATTGACGTTCGCCGCGTTCCTGCTTCTCGTCAGTTGGTCCTTGAATCTCGCCGGTTAAGATTCTTACCTTTCTTATAGAGCGGAAGATTGAGCGACGTGTATAATCCTAGTAAGTATCCTCGATATGCTATATCTGCCGACAAGCTAATCCTTATGCAGAATATTCGTTTGTTGGTGGAACGGCTTTCCTCGGTGTTCTTTCTCTCGGTGCTGGATTTACGCGCCAGAAAATAGGCCTTATCGTCCTTCGAGGCATCAGCGGCTTAGCTGGTGCCATGACGATCCCAGCTTCTTTGAACTTGATAGTCCATCTATTCCCTGAAGAGAAGGAGCAGGCTCGTGCCATTGGAGTGTTCGGAAGCTCAGGGGCAGCGGGCAATAGTAAGTCTCCATTGGTAGCCGTGACTTAAGTCCATGATCTGACTTTTCCCAATCAGTGCTTGGGCTGATCATTGGTGCGCTTCTTGTGCAATACGCATCGTGGCCTTGGGTCTTCTGGTTCGCGACGATCATTATTCTCCCCATCTCCGTTCTCTGCATATTCCTTATTCCCACGAAGATGGCCGAACCTGAACCCGTCATCAAGAACGGTGAAATCGTGAAAGTCGAAAAGGCGAAAGGCTTGGACATTATTGGAGTCGCCATTCTCACAGCGGCTCTAATATTATTGATCTTCGGCGTCACTAGCGGGACGACTTCAGGCTGGGGCACCGCGATCGTCCTCGCACCCCTATTCATTTCAGTCGCCTTATTCGCCTTGTTCTTCTGGTATGAGACTCGCATTCCGGAGGAGAATGCAGCACTGTAAGTCCTTTCCCTATCTTCGGTATGCAATTTCGACTCTAATTCCGCTCTTCTAGACCTCCTAGCGTCTGGTTTTATCCTAACTTCGCCGTCTTATTTGCGGTCGCGCTGTTCCCATATCTCTGGTGGACTGCGGGCTTCTATCTGTTCACGTCTTACTGGCAAGACATCATCGGATGGCAGCCGATCATTTCCGCTATTCACTTGTATGTCTTCATTCCCGAGTCATTTTGAATCCGACGCTGACTACGTGTTAACAGCCTTCCCATCGGAATGGTAGCTCTACCTGCCATGCCCTTCGCGGGCAACATCTCTCGCTACTTTGGTCTCAAGCGCACCATTCTATTCGGATTAGTACTTACGCTGATCTCAACCGGGCTTCAAACCCTGGGCGCCAATAAATCTCACTACTGGCCGATCATCTTCCCCGCGTTCATCATCGGCACTTTCGGCACGACATTAGCATACGCTAATACTAGCATTGCTATGTTCCACAATACTCCCGCGAGGATGGCCGGTACCGTCGGTGCAATATTCAACTCTGCTCTGCAGGTTGGCGCTGCTATCGGCATATCAGCCGTGACTTCTATTGAAAGCAGCGTTGAAGCAAGGTCACCTGGCGGCGCTGCGAGCTTCAAGGGACGAGAGGCGGGATTTTGGTTCGCCTTTGCGATTGTCGGGGTTGAACTTCTTGCTGTCTTGATTTTCTTTAGAGACGAAAAGAAGCACAACGATGAACGTCAGTCGGTGGATGCGTCGACCACCTCTTCTTTGGACATCTCCAAGGCTAGCTCATTGGATTTGGAGAAGAACACCGTTCCTCTTTCTACGACTCCGACGTTATCTGCTTAGACTCAATAGACGAAACATCCATCGATTTCATTGTATTTTTAGATTTTTGATCGTAACTTCCTCCGCATAGCATAACATCTTCATCTAAAAGGTAGACGAGCTTCTGTTCATTGTTCTCTTCCATCATAGAATTTTAAACTATTGTACAAATAGAAGCACTAATCATTGGCGATCATTGATTTTTCTCTGCTTCCATAATGGAATATGTCCAATAGTCAAAGCTTCTGAAATATGGGATCAAAATTTGACAGCCAGGCATCTGCAAAGGGTCGACAGAGATCTATCTAAAGATTGGCTCCGGGCCATAACTGACTTGTTCTCTGCCTCCTGCAGCGTAATGACTTCACGATCCCGATTCGACTTACGTAATCGTGATCGACTCAACCTCCACGTCAGTCTTTCTTCTCGCACACTTTGCCTCTAGTATCTGGGAACATGCCAATTTTTTCTCGTCTTCCTCCGGAGATTCTGCTGCACATCTTGAGGGATGCGTTCCTGAGAGAAATCGTCAACTTTGGCTAGGTGCGAAAGTCGTTTTCGTTCATTCGATTCATCCATCTTAGGACTTGACCCAGACTTCAAGGCGACTGTACCGCTTGGTCAAGAATGAGCGCATTGTCTGGAGGAATGCCACAGATACCGAATACCTTCCTCTCCCTACCGGTCACACAATCCAGACGGTACCAGTCGAACTTTTGTTCCCGATAGCACTGCGAGCCTGCAGCATCGCCATAGCGTTCCGGCAACCGATAATAATCCCCAAGAGATACGCTCCCATCGCACCTCTAAGTATCGGAGATGATGAAATGCCATATAATGTGGAGATTCCGGGAGGCCGCTGGACGATGTATAGTACTGAAAGCGGTATTCGATTTGATGACTCCTCCAAACCCCCGCTCGAGAACGATACCATTATCTCTGATGGGAGGTTGTTTCGTAATGCCATGGGGACTATGGGAGAAGGAGTGGTTCGTTGTATTCAACCAATCAGCACTGACTGGGATCCCCCATGGTAAGTGACTTCTCAGAGTGTTCGGAATGGCCTCATTGGATTAACAGTAGTATCGCCCCGGGATCTGGTCACGCTATCGACATCTATTTTCCCATCGGGAACATCGGAGACTCGAAGACTGAGCAAACGCCCAAAATCCACTCGCCTCCGATCCCTATTCCTGAGATCAACGTGACTGGTGTATCAGATATGATGGGGCCTTTGATTCTTTCAGTTGGTGCAAAGACCTTTGACTTCCTCCATTTGTGCGACATCGATGCTCGTACTGGATTTGTGTTGAACTTCACGGGTCACAACAAGGTATTCATCATTCTGACATTCCCTCGGACTCAGCTTATCATGTACATAGAGGTGGTTTCAAATAATTAATGCGCAATTTCAACCCGCTCGGCGAAAAGTTGTTCTAGATGTCTTTCTACCTGGCATCATTGACGCCTATGATTTTGCCGTATGGGTATTCGACATCCCTGAAATGCCTCCTTCTGATGCCGCAAACGCGTCGACTGCGTTGGAATTTCACTGGATTCACAAAACCATTCATATCCAACCCGTTTCCCAATATATCCAGCCTCTCGAATGGAACGTAGACAGTTCCGAACCGTCAGAATTTCCCGACACGCATGTTTGCGTTCACGACTTCATAATTCAATGTCCCCAGTTTCCCGGCAGCCTCGCGATGATAGTCGTATGTCTGACAGCTGACGACCGATTGCAGGCGGTATGCTTGGGTTTGTTCGATCGTCCAACTCAATTTGGTCCCTTCAAGGGACGCGTCATTGGAGCTACATGCGTTGCTGACAATCATCTGCGAATTGTTTGTACTGATCCAGCTAAAAAACGACTCTTCCAAAAAACATTCGAGATTCCCGGTGGAGCGGATTTGAAAGGAGAGTCGATGATCACGAGGGTCGATCTTGTACATGGACAGGTTTCTCTGCTCAGACGTAAAGGTCGTGCCTTCTTGGATATCGTGCCTTGTTTTGTTATACAGTATTGAAACTGGTGTTTATCGCCACTTGTACTACTAGTAATGAAATGTAGTCAAACTATCACAATGAATTTGCATGGCTTCTGGCGGGTTGGGTTATTCAGCGGGCGTTCAAGTCTTCGAGAGAATATTCTGCACCTTGTTCTGCATCGTCTCCTTCTATCCCATACTTGCACAATAGCGTGTCTTTCGATAACTATACTTCTTCAGCTCCACCTTTACCCGACAACTAGAGCCTTCATTGGGCTAGACCTATATTGAAGTTTTGTACGGACGTGGATCAGCGACATTCGACTGCGGAACGCTTTCCTCAATTGGTTTGATCAAGAAAAGAACACCGCTGAATTCTCCATCGAACATCAGAACGCGAGAGAAACTAAACCGCTGAACCCTTTGTCTCAGGTTCATGAACGATCGAAAATTTTAGTAGCTTGACGCCGTCAGACCTTTTGTTGTGGTGCTATGTAATTCGAGCAATCACTAGGTCAGACTCCTTCAAACGTCTTAGAAGCTTGCTTGGAAGCTTTCGACACGTTGTGTCACACGTTATCCAGCTATGTACTGCACGCTATAACCTGTAAAAAGTGGGCTGTGGTTGTAGAATAAGCAAGAGAAAAGAAAAACGTCAGATATGCTTGCAGATATATCTGTTTGAATTCGTGCCTTTCCGGAACTCAACTATTTAGCGCAAAGGATTCTAGAGTAATATGCCGCTAACCAAAGCTTGGACGGCCGAGGTTTTGCCGTTTTGCCAAGGATCGACTGCTATATGATTAGCATCGGACCATAACTGACTGTGACTCTGTTTTCTGACTCTCGCTGCATGATGATTTCACGGCGCTGGATGAGATTACGTAATCGTGAACAACTCAACGTCCACGTCGACATTTCTTCGCTCAAACTCTTTGCGTTTTCGAAATCAGGCCGCCCTTTTCGCTTCTTCCTCCGGAAATTCTGTTACATATATTGAAGCGCGAGTGCTTAAGAGAAATCGTTGACTTTGGCCAGGTGCAGAGGTCGTTAGCTGATGCATGATCAACTGATCTTAAGGCTTAGCCCAGACTTCGAGACGATTGTACAGCTTGGTCAAGAATGAGCGTATTGTTTGGAAAAATGCAAAGGATGCTGAATACCTTCCTCTTCCTACCGGTCATACTATCCACACGGTCCCTGTCGAACTTCTGTTCCCGATAGCACTGCGAGCCTGCAGCATCGCTATCGCACTCCAGCAGCCAATAGTCATCCCCAAAAGATTCGCTCCCGTCGCACCTTTGAATATTGAAAGAGACGAGATGCCATATAATCTGGAGATTCCGGGCGGCCGCTGGACAATGTATAACACTGAAAGCGGTATTCGATTCTATGACTCCTCCGAAACTCCGCTCGAGAACGATACCATTATCTCTGATGGGAGGTTGGCTCGCAGTGCTATAGGGACGGTGGGAGGAGGAATTGTTCGGTGTCTTCAAGCAATTTGCACTGACAGCAATCCACCATAGTAAGTGAGTCCTGGAATAGTTCGCCTCGGTCTAATCGGATGAACGCCAGTGTGCCTCTCGGATCGAGTTATGTTATCGATATACAGTTCGCAGTTGAGAACACTGAAAACTGCTCAGCCAATCAAGCTCCTCAAATCAATTCGGTCCCCATTCCTATCCCACGAATTAATGGTCCCGACGTGAGCGACATCATGGGGTCTTTAATTCTATCAATTGGTGAACAGAGCTATGATTTTCTCTATCTGTGCAACGTTGAGTCTCGGACTGGACTTATATTAAGGTTTACTGGTCACAACAAGGTGGAGGTTCAATGACGCTCTCTTCGAATGCCGCTCATCATTTGTCCAGAGCTGGTACCAGATAAAATGTGCACAGTTTCTCCCATCTTTGCGGAAGGTTCTCTTGAATATCCAGTTACCGGAAAATCATGGCGGTTATGATTATGATTTCGCTGTATGGGTGTTTGATATTCCTGAAGTTCCCTCCCCAAACGCTTCGGAGTCGTCAACTACATCTGAATTTCTCTGGATGGACCAAATGCTCCATATTCAAAGCGATCATCAGTACATCGAGCCGCTCGATTGGGATGGAGACAACCCTGATCCGTCAGAAATGCCTGACTCGTATGTCGGCGTCGACGAGTTCATTCTTCGATGTCCCCAATTTCCTGAAGCCTTCGCAATGAGTGTCGTGTGTCTAACACCTGAGGATAAATTGGAGGCGGTTTTTCTGGGGTTGTTCGATCGTGCGCCTGAATATTGTCCCTATGGGGGACGGATTATCGGAACTAGAAGCGTCTCCGAAAATCGTTTGCACGTTGTTTGTACTGATCCCCTCAGACGAAAACTACTGGAGAAAACGTTCGAGATCCCCGGTGGAGCGGATTTGGAAGGAGAGTCGATGATCACGAGAGTCGATCTTGTACATGGACAGGTTGCTCTGCTCAGACGTAAGGGTCGCGGCGTGCTAGATACCGTTCCTTGTTTCGTCTTACAGTATTGAAGCTCGTGTTCGCGGCACGTTCTAGGAATAAAATGTCATGATTCGAAACCATCTCAACAAGGCATCCATATCGCTTTGCCAGGTTTATTGAATTTACTCCACTTCGTCAGATTTTCGGGTTCTCGATAGATACGTACGAGAAGTCGCGAGGCATGTCTTTCGTTACCTACACTTCCACACTTAGACCTTTTACGATGCAGAAGTCTCGATTTTTTGCTGTAGGAAGTACTCGAGTGCGGAATAATTTCCGCAATTGGCTTGATTGAAAGACGAACGTCTGTGAATTCTCTTTAGAAGATCAGAAAGGTCGATGAGCGGATTTAACAGATTGGCAACTTTATATGGTATAAATAAGTTGACCCGTCATGTCATGGTCGTGAATGATTCGAGGGAATTCTAGTAGCACAACGCTCTCAGACTTTGGTGTTGGGTAGTTATATAGTTATCGCAAGTCCTTAGACAACGTGCTGGAAGCCTTTGACTCACAGTATGCTGTTATTTGACGCTACAGACGGAAACAAATTGATCCTGGGCGAACTGAGAGCTCACGAAACGATATGGTACAATACTGGGGCCCTTCACTTGGCCCTTCAGGAACTGAGACAGTGACATCGGCGGGACGAAATGAAGTCGTGCGAGCACATCCATGTGGATGAGCCCTGACGAACCCCAATGTCCCTGAGCTCGGAACCAATCTGTTCGGCCGAAGGTTTCGGCACCGCACAAAGTCTATCTGGAAAAGGCAAGGACTGGGGGATTGGAAGCACTGAAGAGACATGAATCCGAGTCTGCCTTCGACCTTTGAAATCTGAAGCGTGTTTGATAAAAGTGGATGTCCCTCAAAAGGAATTACATGGAGAACACGCGTGAGCGGTGTGAAAACCCCGGATCATATCGCTAGGATACGGCCTCCCACAGGACTCCCAAGAATAGCCGAAGGCTCACACTCGGCGACCGAATTTTCCGAAACAAAGCTGGATTTCAGCGCATCCTACAACGCAGAAAGTCAGTTGTCGATACAGAAATACGTGTTGTAGTTGAAGAGACTCGTGAAATGAAGTAATTCATGGATCGGTGATCTAAGCTTTTGACTTCGGCATCTCGGCTCGGTCTTCCGAGATCATTTCCCCGAAAACACGTGTCAGCGCTAATCATATACAAGGAACAAGCCTCGATTCGAGCTCATTTTTTCGATCCCTCGTTCGACTATTCGCTTCGCTTTGCTCACCCCAATCCGCTCTTTGGCCAGGCCCTTTCACTCTTTTCTCCCCCAGCCGTCATGTTCTCCTCGTTTACCACCTTTGTCGTCGCGACACTGTTATTCATTGCTCCTGCTTTGGGTACGTTTGAACGGGGAAACCGTCGTGTAGCCTTTTTATTCATCGCGGTGTGAACGTAGCAACCATCAACATCACCGTGCCTTCAAGCTCTGCATACTGGTGAGTCCTCGAGTTTATCCAAGCGAATATGAACTCATGAAGAGTCTAGGGTACAGAACACCTCGAATCCTATTCAGTGGTCATCCCAACCGGGAGATCCTAGTCCTATTTCGTTCGTCATAATCTGCGTCATTCGTACTGCCGAGATATTGAAATCGTGCCTCGCAGGATCATCGTGACTAACCCAGACAACTCCATTCTCAATGGACCGTTCTCTGTATACTGATTTTCTAAGCTGATCGACGCGTAGACTGACTCGCTTCCAGATCCACGAGTTCGTGAACATCACTGATGGATCTTTCACCGTGACCAACGTCACGCTTCGCGTCGACAAGGGTACGTATTTCGACTACCTCTCTGCGCGTGAGAAGGATCTCATCGCATCCAGGTTTCTTCGTCAATTTCGTCAATCCCAGCAATGCGAGCCAGATCTATGCTCAATCTCAGCCCTTCGAAGTCAAACCTCCTGGAAGTACGTACCTTCTATAGTTTCAATTTGGACGCGGATTGCTGATCGATCACCAGCTAACGCTGCTGCTTTACCTACGGTCTCATCTACCTCTACCACCGCGTCCTCCACCTCGACTCACTCCTCGACTCACTCGACCACCTCCACAAGCTCGGCTTCCGACGCTTCGTTCTCCTCCAATCTGAACGCTGCCATGGGATCTTTTGATGCGAACACTGCTGCCTTCCGTGTGATCCTCGTAGCTGGTGTTGTCGGGACGGTCGGCGCACTGGCAGGACTCTGAGGACGTCAAAAGTAGACCTTTTATAAGGACTTGTCGGGACATTCGAGATATACGTCCGAGGTAGTCAGGACACGTTTCGAGCGACGCTTCTCCGATTTCCTTATCATTCTTCATTTATACCTTGTTCAAAGTTTTTTGTCTTATACTTGGGTTTTATTTCTTGTATCGTATTTTGAATCCGTTGCTTTCCCTCGTCATACAGCAAGTGCTTTACGATTTTTCCGTGAAATTTACGGCCTCGCTCGTTTTTCCACGTGCCGTCGGCGATTGCCGAACTTCAAGTCCCGCGATGACGCAGGGGCCAGATTCGGCTCTTTCCTTCATCCCGCCCCCTTACTGAGATTTCCCACTTGCACGGATGTCGTCTTTATCTCAAAACCCTCAGCGTCCAGAGATGCCGTCGTCGCGCAGAGGGAGTGGTAGCGTCGTACTGCCATCTGGGCAGACTCTCGCATATCATACCAGAACTCAAGATGAAGAAGATCTTCCTCATGCGAATAAAAAGTGAGCGATAGCGTCCCTGGAGATGAGAGAGTTGACTGATCTCGATTCGGTGATCTAGGACGATGGCTGATCACCTTAGGAAATACGATAGCTTGTGAGCGGTCGACAATTTGGTTTGATTCTGGCGACGTCTGGCTGAGATATCCGTGGGCTTTGATTCGTATAGGTTCACGTTGACTCCACAGAGGATGAGGATGATCGTAGAGGCATTCAGGGACACGTTGGAAACTGGGTTGCAGAAGAAGTGCCAGATCGTCGTGCGTATATCACAACTACCTTCCTATCTATCGCACAGTCTGATACCGCAATGCTCTTAGCCTATGATTCCCACATTCGTATTCGGGTGGCCAACTGGAGAAGAGAAGGGCGATTTCCTTGCCGTTGATCTTGGCGGAACTAACCTCCGCGTCTGTCTCGTCACACTTCAAGGCGAAGGAAAATTCGAGTTGACCCAGTCGAAATACCGGCTTACGGAGGAGCAGAAGCAGGAGGAAGGGCAGAAGTTGTTTGATTTCTGTGCGGAATGTCTCGGAAACTTTGTGAAGAGCAACATCGTCAGCGCTGGTGGAAAGATTGAAGAGGGAAAGAATATACCTCTGGGATTTACGGTACGTGAGTATCCCTCTTGGACGTTCGACCTCCCCGTTCACAATGATTATACACCCTTCAGTTCTCGTACCCCTGCTCGTAGGTTTTCTGTGCGCGAATCACTTCAGTTAAACTTATTCGAATCCTTCCAGACAAGAACGAATCGATCATGGAGAATTGATCCGCTGGACTAAAGGCTTCGGCGCTCCAAATACCGAAGGTCATGATGTCGCCGCTATGTTTAGAGAAGCTTTGGTCAAATATGTCAGTGTCTTGCGGTCTCTTCAATGCGCTGGTAATTGAACATTGTATAGGAAGTTCCTGTGACATTAGAAGCACTCATCAACGATACCACCGGAACACTCATCGCATCACACTACGTCAACCCCAGCACCAAAATCGCCGTCATATTCGGGACCGGTTGCAATGCCGCTTATATGGAAAAGCTACCTGCCATCGAAAAGCTCGGAAATCTCGGAGAAGGTAGCGCTGACGAAATGGCTATCAACTGCGAATGGGGTGCTTTCGATAGTTTCGAACACGAGCATCTTCCGCGGACGACGTATGATATCATTGTGGATGAGACGAGCAACAAACCGGGGGAGCAAAGTTTTGAGGTGCGTTATTCGCTATCGCTCATCAGGGGTCTTGTCTGATCCAATCGTAGAAATTGATTTCTGGTCGATATCTGGGAGAGATTCTTCGGCTTGTCATTTGCGAATTGATAGATGAAGGTGTTCTGTTCCTCGGCCAGAACACTTACAAGATCGAAATTCCTTACGTCTTTGATACTGCTTTCCTTTCGCTCATGGAGAGGTATGCTATTCGACTTTGTCATGCTACGGAAACTTATGGTCATCCAGTGATCCCACTGACGAGCTGTTGATGATTATCGGCATATTCACGCATTTCTTCGCTTTGGAGACTACGTTAGCGGAACGTCAATTCTTTAAGGCTCTGGCGAAACTTGTTGGACGAAGAGCGGCACGGTTGAGTGCATGTGGTATCGCGGCGATTGTTAATAAGATGGGATATCTCGAGGATGGTTGCTCGGTTGGAGCTGATGGAAGTTTATACAATGTAGGATCTGATCATCGCCCCGCTTGCGATCCATCGGAGCTTACATGTATCAGAAATATCCTGGGTTCGCTGATCGAGTGCATGAGGGCTTGGTGGACATCTTCGGCTTGAAGGGAAAGTAAATTGGCTATCCGTTGATGTTTAACGCTGGTTCTTATATCTTCTAGAAATATCGTTACGCATCACGCTGAGGACGGAAGTGGTGTTGGAAGCGCTATCATTGCGGGTACGTCCCACGACATTATATTGCGTCTTCTTTGGCTGAAATGTTCTGTAGCGATGACAAAGAACCGAAAAGAAGCAGGAATATTCGTCAACGTATAATATCCCTGCGACATCGTGAGGCCGACCTCTCGTTTATCGGATGCCCCACAATGACGCTACTTGACGCAGGACTTTGAATATGCATCCTACGTCTGACACATGGGTCCAAGTGTGTCATTTTATCAGTTCTATTGTTCCAAAGTCTAACAGCTCTTTCAAACTTTTGCAGACCCGTCGGTATAGGCCGCATCGATACCCCAAACAACTAAAACGAAGATCGTGTATTCTAGATGAAGATTGCCTTGAATGTTGTAAAACTAATAGCACTTCAGTACATCGGACAAATGGAATCGTATCCCTCCCTATTCTTACTGCTTGCCAACCCTTCCAGATGAGTTTCCTCGAAGTGGCGTAGCATCGAGCCAAAATACGATTGCGGGCCGTGACCAAGGCTGCTAGGCCGAGATATGGGGTAACGAACGGAGACACGGGTCAGAATGACAGCAAATACATTTGAGGTGAACTTCCAGTTGATCATTTGAAGTGAGAGTGGCCGGGATGACGGCGAAAATTGAAAGTCGAAACCCGAGCCAGGAAATGAATGGCAAAAGAGAGATGAGCAGGATCCGATGCATAGTTGATTGCTGCCTCTCGCAACGTGAGAATGACCAGCTGAGTCGTAAGGGTAAGCGTAAAATAGGAGGGTGCGATGCACGCAAACAGACCGGAACGCGGTTTTCGACCCTCAGCGGACTTCTCGTAGTTTTTGACCATGTTGAAGGCGAATCTGATGAATCATGTACCCCAAATTGAGACACTTGCTATGAGATAAGACCGCGCGATGTACATCTCGAGTCATGACCTGTACATCTGTCAAACTCAGATGACGACTAGATGAACCAAAGAGCCAACAAAATATAATCCTTCCGAGTGTGAAGACGGCGGGGGCTTATCCGTTTCGAACGCGAAGTAAACGAGGGGCAAGTCCAGAAGGCAGCGTAGATATGAAATGGCATTCAATTTGCGACGTATCATAGAAAGTTTCGGAACGCAAGGGAATAAATGGCAGTACGCAAGCTCAGCCTGAAGTCCCTCCGGCATCGGCTCAGGTCGGTCCAGATCGCGGCGACAAGTGAAGATGGTCGAAGACCACACTGATCCAGGCAATAAATAGCTCAATCTGACAGAGAGCAGGCGTAAATAATGTTGACGATGTGTTCGATGCCGATAGTCCTTTCGCTAAAGATTAGGTGATCTTGCTATTTAAGTGGTTCGGGGTCACTGCAAGGCAAGTCGAGAATTTTGTAATCTTGATCATGAATCGGATTGGCCGTGGCGAGTTACGCTTCTTCTAATCATTCATCTCCCGCCGAGAAAGCCGTCGAGTGTTCCTGATTATATAAATGCGATACGATATTTACGCTGAATGAAGTCGACGTAGAAGATGAAAGAATGCCGGGCGGTATATCCTGCGGCGGATTCGGACAATTCAAGCAGGGAGATCCTTCACCAACGGGTAGCATAGTTGGAACAGTTCATCAAAGCCGAATACCATGATAGTACGTTGATGCCGACATCATGTTTCGTGTCGAGAGACCGAAAGATATATTGGTAGAGATAGCGAGACGTGGGGTAATCAAAACAACCCGATGGGTGAAATTGACAGTTGAACGTTGTCGAATTGAGCTGAATGAGCATCTGGATCTATAAGCAGATTACTCGTGCCTGAGATCGCGACTGTCCTTCGATTCGTGCTGATTCGATGACGGCTCCACATGTCGAAAGAGGCTACGTTGGGTAACTGTCAGCGGCAGGGAAAACAGATGAGTCGGTCAAAGACCGTCATCGAGAACAGCGAAATAATTGTCGAAGTAATAACTCACTAAATTGAACGCTAGTTCCGCTTTGGGATAATCAAGGCTTGTTCTGAGTGAATCCAGGTGAAGGGTGAAAATGTCTGATATAGAGGGAGATTATATATCGGTGTTTTGAGGTGGACTGGGAGGGTCAGACGTCGGCATTCGTGGCAAGGCGTTGACAGCTTGGGAAAGGCCGTGACGATCGGGTGGTACACTACAGGACTGAATTGTTGAGGAGATTTGATTAGGAGTTCGATAACATCTGAACGATTTCGAACCTTACTGATTAACTGATTTGCGGCAAAGGAATAGTTTCTCAGTGTAATCCAGGAACATAAGTTGAGAACCGGGAGTAGAGAATATTGCCTCGCGAATGTTCTGGGTCCGTGTTGGAGCTCCCTTCTTTCGAAGTTTTAATAGATCGTGTTGGAATGAGCACATGGTGGTGCAACTCACCTATTTTGGTGAACTGTCAGAGCGCAAATGAGAGAACATCAATTCAGACGATACCGCCATAGATCCACTCCTTGACCGTGATTGGCTTCGAGATAGGGCTTTCCCGTTCCTGTGCGAGCTTCCAATGACTTCCTTGTGCCTTTTCGCACCTCAATCGCGCGGGCGCCATTCTCTGAACCCATACGGGGACCCGGCGTCGACAGAATTGTCGTACATGGGTCCAGAAATCACTTGAACGATGATTTGAGAACTGAAGTGAAACTGAGGAGTTGAACGACGAGGACAAGAGGAGTCAGTGGCTGCATGGTGGCTGAAGCCAACTTCATGGGCGGGCGAAGCGAAGCTGTGATCGGAGTTACGACGGACATAAGCGCCCAGCAGATCTTTAGATTTTCTTCGACGAGCTGCGTTCTTACCAAGTCTAGAATTTTGTACAGCTTCTGCCGTCTTCAATATGCGACGATGGCATCTGGCTTCAGCTCCCTCAGCATTCCCATCCACGTGTATCGCCTATCCTCTCATCTCCTCACCGCGGACACGTTGTGCTCATCGTCATGGACGTTCATCAACGGTCGCCTTCACCTGCGTCTACTAATGGATCCATATATCACGAAACTATTAATGTCAATAATAACGACTTGACGAGCTCATCACAGCCTAATACGACTGCGTCTGCCAACTCTACGAGACCGCCGTTGCCAACTAGGCCCCTCCCCTCCACACCCACTCAAGCAGTTGCATCGTCCTCCAAGCAGCCAGCCACACCCCGAATCAATCATGCTAGTCTCGTTGATGTCGGAGCATCGACATCTGCGCTCAATCAAGCAACAACGTCCACTTCTCATGAGGGTACATCCGCTAATCCACGTTCATCTCCCTCCCTTCGTCGTCCAAACGAACCCCTCCCTCTATCGTTCGACGCAACATCATCTCCGGCATTGGGAACCCTCAATATTCCGCCGGCCACATATTTTGACCAACATCCTCCCACTCATACGCATACGCATACGCAATCCCAGTCCCACATCCAATTTCCTGCTCGACCCCAATCTCATACGCCCACTCGAAACTCGACGGGTGGATCCTACGCACCCAATAGTGTCGTGAGAGTAGCGGTGAATCATGGTGATGGGTATGACATGGATATAGCTGCGCAGGGGACGGGTCATGATGAAGAAAGGCGTCCGAGACCGTATACTCCCCTCCCGCCTCCTCAACGTCTCGATCGTCTCAACAGCACGAGAACGCAAGCCTCTCATATTAACGGAAATGCTAGATCGCAGAAGGATCTCCATCGTACCGAAGACGAGGTACTTGTTCCAGTCATTTCAACATGGCTGATCTCACTATTGATACAGGTGCTCACCGTTAAGGAACGACTGAAGCCAACGATGAAAGCAGCTAAAGCACGTTATCTGCATTACAATTTCATCGCCGAATTCTACGGTATTGGATCGAACCTCGCCATTGGTCTTCAGGTAGTTATCGGAGCTCTGATCACCGGACTCGCCGCCGTCACCGTGGGACGCTCTACGAGCGTCATCACGGCCATCTTGGGAGGGTGTAGTACGATCATCGCTAGCTTTCTCGCGAAGGCGAAGGGTAGTGGAGAACCCGAGATCAGTCGTGATAAGAGTCATGAGTTGGCGAAGGTACGTATCATCTACTGTTACGATTGTCTCGAGAATGAAGCTCATTCTCTGGGGGCAGCTTGTGAGGGAGATGGAGGTATTCATTCTTGATCATGGCAATAAGCGTCCCCGTGCCGCTTTCAAGGCAACACTCGCTCCGTCAGCCTCGACCTCCGACCCTGGTTCACCCGGGACATCCATGGAACATGCCAATCCGATGTCGCCAATTCATGGAGTCCAAGCTGAGGAGACCGTTCGGAAACGCACGCAGATAAGGGGTGTTGACGAGTATGAGAGTCCGGAAGATCGGTTATTGGAGGGAATGATTGAGAATTTCCGGATGAGACTGGAAGAAATGGATCGACGGCATTCTAGAAGTCGAAGGTGAGTGTCAATCACAATTATCGGCGACATGATGCTGATCGATGGTGTTGTGGATCGTAGCTCACAAGCGCAGGCTGAAGCGGCTCAATCGACCAACCCGAATCCTGCCTGATCTAGATTCCCGCGGCTTCTCGGTTTTCCTTCTGGTTATTTCGAGTTTCGGACGAGTAAATTCGACGGTCTTGGTAAATCTACTCGATTAGCTTCAATTCAATTTTGATCTCTCGACCCGCCGCCTCCATCAAATTCCTGCCAAGTTGAAACCAGTTCCAACGACGTTGCGATAAGCTGCTATCTGCTGCATTCGCTATTTGAAGCAGTTGGCGACTCGGACTTACTGCGGAGCGACGACCCTCACGACTTCTTCATCGTCCGACGCACAAGTCACTTCAGTACATATTCGAGAGTGAAACACTAAGACCGGATAGAACATAAAATAATAGCCTTGGCATAGCAGAAAGCCCTGAAATTTGAAAAACAATTCTGGGAGGTGGATGGATGTCTGTAAGATAATACTATGTTCGGAAAGTAGAAGAAAGTGAGACGCAAGGTGCGGAAAGTGAGCGATTGCTCTGTCCGGTCGTTGGAAAGCTCCGGAATCCGATTGAAAGAGCTCGGTCGGCTTCCGAATTAAGCGCCTAGCCTTTTGCTAAGCACGAACATCTCTGGCTACGACGACTGCGTGCATGGCTTTCTGATCTACGACGACGGCGTACTTCTCTGATGCTATGAATGGGACCGAATATCTCATGGTTTTCAACGAGTTTCACGGTCCGATCTGAGCCTGCCGTCGTACCATCGATACAAGCAGCTTACTTGGATTTCGGGCTTCACTTCTACCATCGCTGATTCAAATTCGTGCCCTCGGACCTGCACTGTGGCTGAATCAACTACCCAACAACATCTCTCCGTCTGTCCTTAGTCAACGAAGCATACCGTAGTCTCACGCGTCACGGAATCACTTCGTTAAACAGTGCGTACGATTATTCTCGTGATCTGATCTGATATTTGATAGCTAGCAGAGGCAAAAGGCAATGTTACCTCATCAATGAAGTCAGTATCTAGACCACATGAAGATGGAGGAGGCTTGTGACCGGAGGGGGAGGAAGACTGGGATGGCCTGCCTTCGGACGATGACGATAGAAGAGTGGAATTGGATATTGCTCGTCGTACGTTCATTAGTTTTATCTGTTCAAGGATATTCATTTAATGCCTACTCAGACACACCGTGTTACACGAAGGCCTGCTATCCATTCATTCTTCGACAATTCCTCCTCCTTCGTCACTCTTGGGAACTCCATCCCTTCTTTTCATAGAGTCTCGTAGCCTGAGATACTCAAGCCCGTTCTACTCCGGCGCGGGCCTATCGGCGTTAGGATTTCCTTTGTTTGGTTGTTGTTGTCATCCGACGCGCCTTCGTAGAAGGGCTTGAGGAAAGTTACATAGGAGGGGGGGGATTACTTAGTGAATCGATGAGACTTAGCAGTTTTTTTCTTGCAACTCGCCTGCCCGCCGTGTCCCGTCCTTGATCCCGCCTGCCCGCCCGCTGCCTTCGCCATCGCCGACCTCTGATCAGGCACTGGTTCCCTGCTCAGGGTCGATGCTTACTAATCCTGACGCGTCCGCCAACGCGTCCACCGATGCATCTAACGCGTCTGAGCAGCACAACATGCGCGACGAACTGGCCGAAAAGTGCCTTGAAAGAACTGGCTTTACTCCTCGTGACTGGCAGCTAGATGCTTCTACGGCCTTACTCGATGGAAAGGACTGTGTAGTGATAGCTGGAACTGGTGAAGGGAAGACACTACCTTTCGTGCTGCCATGCTTCGTTCGACCCGACATCACCACGTACATCATATCCCCTCTCAATGCACTCCAAAATGATCAGGTATATATCTACCCTCACGTGCTATGGAGTCTGGACTGGAGCTGACCACCCTTGACAGGCACATCGTTTTCGAAAATGGGGACTGAAAGCTACATCTGTGAACGCGAGAGTGATGCAGAATGACAAGAATTTACTGAAGGTGCGCAACAGCTACTTCCCTTGTATCCAGGTGATGACTTCTGTTCGTACAGAAAATCAAAGAGGGCCACTTCGACATCGTTATCACTTCCCCCGAAAACGCTCTCGCATCCAGCCATCTCCGACCCATACTCACCGACCAGAAGCTCTCCAAAAAATTCACCATTGTCATTGATGAAGCACACTGTATCTCGCAATGGGGGGGAGAGTTTCGCCAGGCATGGGGCAAGCTCGGCAACCTACGCTCGTACTTACCTGTCGGCGTTCCTTTTCTCGTCACTTCTGCAACTCTTCCACCCAGCATTCTCGAAGAGGTCAAAACATCATTGCATGTTCGCGATGATCATATCCTCATTCATCGCGGAAACTTTCGCAAAAATCTTGTGTGGGAGACACACATCCTTCGTACAGCTGTTCATGGTTACGAAGAACTCGCCGACTACCTTCTTTCCAAACCGACCAATCCTAGCGAACCGCGCCTTCCCATTCAAACAGCCCTTGTGTATGTCAACAAGATCTCCGACTGCCATCTCATCTGCAACTACCTTCGCTCTTTACTTCCCGACGACGAAGAAATTCGATACCAGATACAGCCATTCCATGCTGTTCGCGCTGAAGAAGGCAAGTGTCGAGTCCTTCGTCACTTCAGGAGCGGTCGGATTGTCATCCTCATCTGCACTGAAGCTGCCGGCATGGGCTGTGACTTTCCTCGCATCCTCATCGTCATCCAGTTCCTGTTACCCAACTCTCTCATATCATGGATTCAGCGTGCTGGGCGGGGAGGAAGGAGTACTGAGGAGCTATGTCGATGCATACTAATGATCGAACCTGCTGCTGTCACCACCGTCGCTGCCAAATCCTCTTCCGACTCGACCTCTTCCACCTCCACCTCTTCCGCCTCGACCTCTTCCGCCCCCTCTGACAACATTACTACTCTCTCCGATCTCATTGGCCCAATTTCTGAACTTAACCCAGTTGACCCCGACGAGGACGAACAGAACGAAGCGCCCACCAAAGCGCCTGTCGAAGCGCCCACTAACCCAGCAACTGTAGGTCGATCCAAGCAAATCGAAACCGGCCTTCGACTCTTTTTCGAGACACCTAACTGCCGTCAAGATATTATCGACACTTACTCCGCTAATCCAAGACACGAAAAGCTCACTGTTGGGTGCTGCGAGAACTGCATACGCGCTCGTCTGTCTGTTACGACTCCCGCGCCTCAGACAGAGAATGCCGACGTCAACTTGCAACAAACCACCGAAACAACTGAAAGAACACTGGCTCCGCTCCCTCGTCGACCTATTGCTTTAACAAAACAAGTTCAAGAAGCACTGTTAACATGGCGGGAGAAAGTTTGGGAGGAGGAGTGGTATTGTAGCCTTCCGATCAGTTGGATAATGGGCGACAAAACTCTGGCTTCTCTATCCAAGATGTTTGCGGACGAGTTCGATGTTGCAAAGCTTTCGCCTTCATGGGAGCAACATGTTCAATATTCCCCTGCCGTGCAACGAATTCTCAAGGAAACAGAGGCCGACTATTACAGTATGATGAGTGCCCAGACTGCCGAACGTAACGAGGAAACACGACGGAAAGCAGAGATCAAGCGTCAGGAGAAAGAACAAGAGAAGGAAAGGAAAGCACGAGAGCGGGAGGTTGCGAGGATAGAGAAACTGAATAAGAAAAAACAAGAGAAGCTTGAACTTCAAAAGGCGAAATATCGAGAATATCAGGCGAAGACAAAGAAGGGTGCAGGGAGACCCCCAAAGAAAGTCGTATCACCACCTGCGTCGCCGGCCTCGCACCTTGTAGGTAGTAGGGTTGCATCTGTCGATAGTCACTCTGTTCAAGTTCTGGCGGATCTTTCTAATCAATAACCTTGATGACAATATTTTAATTTCGACTTTACTGCTCTACTATGTCCATGCGTTCTTCTGCTGTGCCAGCGGTACCAACTTGATTTGTGTTTCTCACTGTCATTTGACCATCTTAGGTTAGTGGTTAGGTTAGGTTAGCGGTTTTTAGGTTAGCGGTTAGGTTAGCGGTAGATTAGGTTAGCGGTTAGGTTAGCGGTTAGGTTAGCGGTTAGGTTAG
>KV419471.1:1580-34703 GCA_001630475.1 Sistotremastrum niveocremeum HHB9708
AGGGATAGGGGGTGGATGCGCAGAGAGACTCTTGGATGTAGTAGGAGGCCGCCGAAAAGGGTCCGAAAATAATAAATATATTAATTTCAAAAAATAATAAATATATTAATTCCGGAAAATAATAAAAATATTGATTTCGAAAAATAATAAAAATATTAATTATGAAAATATTAATTAACTTTTATATTCATTTCGGAAAATAATAAAAATATTAATTTCGAAAAACAATAAAGATATTCATTTCAAAAAATATAAAAAAATTCGTTTCAATAAATAATAAAAATATTCATTGCGATAAATAATAAAAAAATTCATTTCGAAAAATAACAATAAAAATTATTTCGATAAATTGCGAAAAAAATTCAACTGAAATACTCACTGAGTAAATATGATATATATCTGTTTTGAATAAAATAAAGATAATAATGGAATAAGAATGATCAAAGACAGATAAAATAAAACTAAAAATTGATAAAAAATCGAATACAGATTAGGAACATTGGCAGATGTGTTCCAGATATAATCTGGCTCACAGGGAGGTATAATGATCGTCAGGACATTGATAAAGCATTCAAGTTCTGTGATACAATATTATATAGTTGGAAATCGCTTGTGAAGCTTGACTGAATGTGATAAGTCTTCTTACACGTCCGAGCGACTCCCGCAAGCGTCACCGTACTACTCCCACGTGCATCGGAAGATGACTTAGACGTCTCGATTGATTTGGATAAGTCTTCTTGCGTGTACACATCCCCCCCTAGCGGAGTTTCAATTATTTCCAAAACCGGTAACCCAGCCAGAAAAAATCGATAACACGACCTACCAAATCTACAGAATACCTTAATAAATCGCTTTCCTTGTATGGAATACGGCAGTCGCCGTCTGTCGGAGTTATAAGACCTCTGAGGATTTTGCGTTTTCAAGTGTCCAGCGTTTCCGCGGAAACAGAACAGCAGGCAAGTAAGGCTAATATTGCCGTATCTATGTCTAGTCTAGTTACACGAGGATATAGGTACTTACAGGTGGATGGCCTGAGGAAGGAGGTGACAGCGGAGTGAGATGATATGTTGTCAAATCGTATGCAACCGTCAGTATTATTCTTTTTTCTTGATTCTGAATAATCCAGCTGAAGTGAGACGACCGATCTTGTTGAGCGGTCATCAATAGATCCCCGATCCCCGAGAGCCGCGATAAGGCACGCACCACATATAGGCACCGACTGCTAGTCGAGCGACGATAGAACAGGCGTTGGGACCTGTCATGCGATTAACACGAGGACGTGATTATTCGACCCAACTTACAAGCGACCATACCCAAAATGGAACGAAATCTTGTTTTCAGGACCAGTTGCGGATATGGTGCGGACTTCTTGAAGACGTACTATGCATCGACGTTATAATACAAGCAGACAGTGTTGTTGTGACTTGATATTTGCTGCAGACTCCGCAAAACCACCCCTGCGGAGCGCTGAGCTTGGTTGCGTTGAGCGGGATATTCTCGGCACCGGAGTTCGGATGTCGAACCGTACATGGTGCCTGCAGCCCTCGTTCGCTTTCCCCGACGATATCCACTCTCTCTTCTCATTGTCTTGATACCTCTGTCATTGCTTGTATACTCCTATTGGGACCCATTACGCTCCCAGACATCCTCCCTATTCCCGTCGCCAAGTTGGAACCCAGCGAAACCCCCGTCTTCACCAATAAGCGCTGAACATGCTAGTCTCCTCCTGGTTACCGCATACTATCCCAAGCTACAGACTCGGCTCACTCCGAAGCTCTTGAATAGAGTCATTTCACGGATTAAAACCCCATTATATATCTTCACCACACCTGAAATCGAACCGCTGTTGAACGTCGATTCGGAGTTCTCAGTGAATATCAATACCTCATTCGCATCACCGCTCGACATACCACCTCTCGAAGGAGTCTTGGAGAGCTACGAGAAGATGAGCTCGAGGGGGAGAGAAGCAGGTCGTAGGAAAACACCAGAGACATACGCGTTACGGAACTCGAAGGCCTATTTTCTCCAAACTGCTATCCAAAATTCCATCAATGCCTCTACCACTTCCTCCACCCCCTCATACGCGTTCTGGATCGACCCGATTTCTCTTGACGAACTCCCTTCACTTGCGAGGTGGCCGGATGCGATAAGGTTGCAGAATACTTGGGTCGAGGGAGAGGCTCAAACTGGGACGGATATGGCGGACCTCATGATGTGGCCTGTGGAGACGTTGCCTCACTCCAGTCTATCGCTTTGGTCGGAAGGCATGGGTCCGATAAAGGTAGCCGATAATCAAGCTTTCAGCACCGGTGAGTCTTCTTTTCGTTTTCGTCTGCCCGAACATCCTGCACTCTACATTATAAGCGCTGATTAATGTGTATCATCTCAGGCTCATTCTTTGGTGGACCTCCCTCCGCGATTGAATGGTACTCTCGCGCATTCTACGCTCTTCACGACCACTTCCTCTCACAGCGCCAATTCGTCGGCAGCGACCTCGCCATCACCAACGCGTTATTCCTACTTCAACCCCATCGGTTCATCACTCTCTGGCCTTCAGATCCGCAGAAGCCCGCGAGAGGGAATTGTGGCCCATCGAAAGACCTACGATCGTATCCTCTATATTGGACCGCCTCGGATCAGGAGCGTGAAGAGACTGCGAAAGCTTGGATTTGGAATGCCAAATGGAAGCCTTGGAAAGGAGATTGGTGGACTGGGAAGGCGGGCGAGAGATGTGGGACCGTAGAGATAGTCGGCATGAAAGGACTTCTGGAGAGGCTATTCGGTAAAGGATGGCGGCCGCCCGGAACGTCGATATCGGTGTGACCAATATGATCTGTGAGTGAGATCCCCTTTTGAACGGCCGTTGTCTTATCAGATTCACTGAATATAGGTGTTTATTCGATTGTCTTATTCATAATGTTTTCGATATTGCATTCTCTCGGACTTTTCACATATATCTTTCAGACTTTCTTGACTGTATACACTCCGACCAATACGTTGTGTAACATCAAAATCATGCAAACTCTCAGGTTTCCCGTGTAGTCAATATCTCAGCCCAACCGCACGTTGAATGTCGAACCCGGACGCCCTTATAATCATAGCGAGACGGTATGCGTGATTTTTGATGCAGATAGGGTTCCCATCGAAGAGGATATGAGATGATATCATTAATATGAGAGGAGTATCTACGATCATGAAGGCTATTGACAGTGTGTAGGTGCATGCAAGATATCAAAGAAACCCAACGGATACGAAAGCAATCCAGGAATATACAACGAATAGAGTCAAGCGGCTCGCCCTTGATAGGATACGAGAAACGAAGAAAAGTAAGGTGATACATCGCCGCACACCAATTAACCCGAAAGAATGAAAGATGCAAAATGCGGATCAAATAGAAAAGCGTCAATGCATGAGATGATGATTAGATATAATAAAAAGAAGAAATATCAGCAATCTATGCCGACAGGTCCAAATAATTCGTGCGCATAGATTGGCTATCCGTGTATACAGCCCGCACGTCTCCCAGATCATTCACGTCATCGCTCGGAGGTCGAGGCGGCCGTATAGGATGCGGAGCGACGGGCTGAGGCATTTGATGATGTGAGATGACGTTAGAGAATCGTTGTTGATATTGCTGCTGAAGCAGCTGCTTTTGACGGGGGAGAGGCATGGTGTTCTCATCTATCGTGCGGAAGGAAGGAGGATGTTTCTCGGCGACGGAGGTACGACTGTATAGCGTTCGTTCACTCCAGCCCATCGCACTTCCATTATGAGTCTCCCGATCAGGCGGATACAGTGTCGAAGTGGGAGGATATTGTTGAGCGTGGGGAGTGAGAAGTTCTGAAGATGCTTGTGTGGTAGGAGAAGCTACAGGAAATTCCTGCTCATGCTCGTGGAT
Organism: Sistotremastrum niveocremeum HHB9708; assembly: GCA_001630475.1. Taxonomy (NCBI): domain Eukaryota; kingdom Fungi; phylum Basidiomycota; class Agaricomycetes; order Sistotremastrales; family Sistotremastraceae; genus Sertulicium; species Sertulicium niveocremeum. The sequence continues at coordinate 5,479 of KV419471.1, forward strand.
GACCTTCATCATATGTTGACCACGACTGATCTCGTGCAGAGGCGGCACGAATGGATCGGGAGTCGATCGATCCGCAGAGGCCGACGACGTGAAGGGAGAACCAGGATGAGAGATGTGCTGGGATGTGGTATGATGAGAAGCTGGATGAGGTGATGCCGTAGCTCGAGAAGCCGAATCAATTCTTTCAGGAATTGAAGGATAACTCTGAGTATCGACAATCGGTCGGAAGTTTCCGTGCTGTCGTGTGGGAGGAGGCTGCAGCACAGTCTTGGGGAACTCTTTCTGATACGGTGATATGGCGAGGGCTGGTGGACCGCCACGTTTGAGTTTTCGGCGAAGGAAGTATAGGACAATAGCGAGGATAAGGAGACCAAGGAGAACGCCGAGAATGACGGTGATGATGGTCATGGGAAAGGAGTGAGAGGAGGAGGTTGATGTAGAAGATGAGCTAGCAGCGTCGGCTGTCGAGGACGCTGCGGCGATCGTAGAAGTTGCTAATCCAGATAGGAAGGCGGCGTTGGTGGTGGAGTACGGTCCGGGATCAGCGGTAGTGGTACCATTACTGAATGCCAATGAGATGAGGTAAGATAGCAGCGGGTGGTAACTCACTTGGGCTGTGAAAATGTCAAGAAATCGATATCCAACCAATTATTCGTCCCGTCGGGGACGTTCGTGAACAGCAACTGATGCTGTCCTGAGCCTCCCGGACCTCCACCCTCACTTCCATCCGTTGGAAACACCCTCGACCACAGCAACTGACGATATTGAACCGTCGGCGAATTTGCTGTACCTCCTTGTACCAGATTATTCCACCGAACGGAGAAGTTGGAATGTCCAGGTCCCTTCGATCCAAATATGTAGATAGCTGATCCAGTGAAGGACAGGGCGAAGCTGGCCTGATTTTCTTGAGTCGCATGGTATGTACGACCGAATGTTTGACCCAGATTAGGGTCCGTGACGGGTGCTGTATGCCAGCCGGGTGAGCTTGAGTAGTTGAGAGCAGGATAAGTGTCGTCGACGGTGAAGTTCATGATGATAAAAGAGAGCGGCAAGTATAGATACGGTGGTCGGACTAGTTTACTCAGAGGGAGGGCATTGATAGCAGGAAAAGAGCGTAATGGACGTCAGTCGTCCAGCGAATGAAGGAATGATGCTATTTGGTTCTGTTTGGCTAAAGTTGGACCTGGCGGCATTTTGCCTGAGCTGGTCCTCGTTTCGTCTTCATCAACATCAAGCATCATAGAATCTGAGGCGACAGTCTATACTTATCATTGGAGCGAATTTCACTGCTGTGTCGCCCCAAAGGCTATTCGGAGGCTTTGGAATATTCGACCTCAATATTTCATATTTTCGCGGTATTTTCACGATTTCCGACGAACGATTTCTCTCAGCAAGTGGTGCTTTATCTGGGTCCTCGACTCTATGGCATATCTCGAAATTGGTATCTTACGAAGGTCCGAAACGGACGTCGTCTATCAGTTACTTACCACGGTTTCAAGCATCCCATCGCCGTTTCCGAATTAGGATCAAATTCCGTTCCTGAGCGCTGAACGGTCAACTGTTTCGGAAATGAAGACTCTCACGGCACCTTTCACCTTCTCGAGGACATGCTTTCAACTTCGTTCTGGTCGTGCTCGCCTATCAGTCTACACTTTCTTACGATCCTCAGTTCTGGTTCTCTACGTCCTCGATGCCGAAGCCTCGGCTTAGTAGTCAGACGACTGCATCGCTAATGATGCCCATCTCCATCAATCCCGCTTTCCCTGAAAACAAGGTACGTCCCTGGTCCTCCGAAATTGTCAGAAGCGTCGTCCTGACGATCTCCTAGGGTTCGGCGTCGATTCAACTCTTACACTCAACGCTCCATTAAACACCGGAATTCGCCAGTTTCATTAAGTTCGTTAAGCGATTCATGGCATGCCTGTAAACCATCTCATCAATCCAAAGCGGGGCTCGACTTTGATTCTTGATAAGCGCCATCAGTAAAGCTACGAACTCGACGTTGCGATATATACCACGGCCTAATCTCGTTGACAGACGGACATCTGGACCGCGTGTATCTCTCGTCCGACCAGTAGAGCGGTCCTTCACGGCACCCCTAGCTGTTCGACGGTGGATCATCTCGGTAAAGACCATGGATCATATCCCATGATCATGATCTGACCTCGACACATTCTCAATAATGTTCCTTCGCGCTGCAGTCCTCCTCGATCTTTGACAGCTCTCATCGAATTCTCACAGTCAAAAGTTGATATGACCTCTGTGCTCAAATACCGTTGAAGTCACTTCTCCTTCCCTCGGAGAACATGGTCCTATACTATGCGAAAGTACTCTATCGACGGATTTAATTCTAAGCTCGGAGTGCTAGTCCGAGAGAGACACTTCGTCGCATCTGTTCACGATCCCTCGATCACGACATTATGTGACTTCTATGGCTGATCGATCTCTTCGTGGAAGTGGCGTGGAACCTTCAAATCAAGCGTCGATCTCTGTTAATTCTTATCCATTCCTGGACCCCCGAGTCGTCATGTCGCCTCTTACTCTGCTTTCGATTATCCCCTTACACACACTTCCAAACGCCACCTCGGATTCCAGTCGACGATGATAAATTGTGAACGCCACATTGATGAATTCCTCTCCACCTCTTCCGTTGTATCAACCACCTTCCGGAAGTATCTTCTCGCACCTCAAACAATCCTTCGAATTCGACACCTCGCGTTCGACTTTCATTTCCGAACTCCGATTCCGATTTTCAACGCGATCACGGTCATTCTGAGTTCGTCCGAAAAGCCCTGGCAAGCCAATTTCCTCCTCCCACTCTCTCGATCTCGATAAACTGAGTGATACGAAGCAATGTAGTGAGTAATACTTTTAAGATGTTGCTCGTATATTATGTCAAGGGATCTGCGAAACGACTTCAAGTTCAAGACTGCATCATTGATTGATCACTCTGAAAGCAATCTCGCGGAGAATATCGAACAGACACTTCATAAATAAACAACATAGCAACACATGAGTACAACTGAACAACATCGAAAGCAACATCTCAAAAACCATACAATTCACACATTACTAAGCGCCGTTGTTAGCAGTCCCATTGCTTCCGACTCCTGTTGGATGTGATTCGAGCACCGCATCGAAATGTTCCACACGTTCCATCCACGACAGAGTAAGATCCCGATATATTTTGACCATATTCGCCGCATGACGCCGGTCCGCAATTGTAGAGGCTCTCCAAGCCGCTTCCGTATTGAAGGCGAAGAATCCACTATTCGGTGGAGGCGTTATCAACGCACCAGGAGGCGGAACAGGCTCTGGAGGAGCGAATGGAGCGATGTGATTCGTAGGTTGAGGAGTAGGAGGAGTAGTAGGATCGGGGATATGTGGCTGGGAGGTATCCATTTGATGAGAGGACGAATTATCGATACGCGGTGGGAATGGAAGCGGTGCGACGGGCTGCGATGGAAGGAGCGGCTGAGGATACTGTGAATGGACGAATGGAGATGTAGTTGGCGGTGGTGCATAGGAAGATGAGTATAGCCCTGGCACATCGCGTCGGGGATCTCGGGCCAGACTGCTGGGCGCATCGGGAGGATGTGGGACGGATGGGCCGCTTGGCGGCGCATGACACGAATGAGACGTAGGATTAGTCGAGGTGGATGAAGCCGAAGATGATGATGAGGGAGGTGGATGATCTGAAGTGGTGTTTGGGGCGTCCATCATGTCGACGTCGATGGGGCTCGAAGGCCTTTGGAGAGTCGAAGACGATGTCATGTTCATAGTTGCCATCCTGCGACGTTTAACAGAATAGGATATACTGTCGCGCAGCTCCTCCGCAGAGAAGAGTGAAGGGACAGGATCTTCAGGAGGGCGCTCGCACTTCTGATTATTACTCTCGCAATGCCAGCACGGATCGGTTTTACGTGATCGAAGGAGGAAATGGCATGGCTCAGACAACGTAGCACACGATTTACATGGAACTCGAGCTGGTACTGCATGAATACATCAGCAATTAGACAACATGACCAAGAATCGAATAGGCCTTACTTTGTGAGTATGCTACAGGAGGCGCTTGACGAATAACTGCCAAATTGGAATCAAAGACGGATCTTCGTATTGGGATGGGATTTTTGAATGGAGAAGAAAGGGTATGCCAAGCAGTGGATTCAGAAGGGTCTGGTTTGACGCGCGGTGGGCGCGGTGGGACGCGAATGGTGATGCGATGTGAATCGTCGTCGTTCAAAGATATCTCGCTCTCTCCATCATCTTCATTCTTCAACGCCATAATCTCCTCACGTCCAAGAGCTCTTATAACCTCCTGCGCCATATCTATCGTCGAATCCTCCTCTCCAACTGCGTCCTCATCGTCGCCCAGCGTATGAACTTCAATTGAGAAATATGTCGTGAGCTCAGGAAGAAGTATAGATGACTATCAACTTACTTGGAGGTCCGTCATCCACGACGATGGGTTTTTCCACAGGATTCAGTGCTGCATCGTTTACGCCCAACTGATTCCCAGCTCTAGCTCGGCGACTCCGACGAGTTGGAGACGATGTAGGTGATACTGGAGCCGCTGGCGAAGAAACAATCATGACGAGGATACAGATTAAATCAAGACAGCCACGAAGTCAGTTCAGAGAAAGAGCATTGTTGATACTGTATGAAACGACGAAAAGATCGTCCTTCACGAGCTCGTGGAAGGCGCTGTGAAGCTCGGCACCGCGGTTTCGAACTCCGATCGCTTTAACTCAGACTTGCCGCAGGCCTCAATGACCTTCTATTACCTTCTCTAACACTAATCATGCAATCTTCTTTGAGGACTGGCAAAAATTCCCAATTCTAGATGCTGCTGGAATTTTTTGATCCAACGAAAACTGCTTAGTAATATTCCTCAATTTTCGAAATAGCATGCACTTCACGTCGAATCGCACGGATATTAATCAGTAGTCTCAGGCTAACTTCCATGTTAGGCATTCTAGTTTATAAGGCTATCAGCATGTCGCAATCATGTCGTTGTTTACCAGGCTCGTCCCCTGCAACAGCTGATTGCCTTCGTTCTCATTTTTCCTGTCGCATCGTCCTAAGACTCTTCACGATAAACTGCGGACATCTTGAGAGGATCACGGTCATTAGAGACTTACAATCAGTTGTAAATTTAAATCAGCTCTATGTGAGTCAGTCCTTTGCTACCCGTGTTGAGCTGGGCAAGTAATCTTGACTATTTTTTCTGTGCGCAGTCCTTTCGCCTTTGTCTTACACAGATATCATGAATGCAAATATCATCCAAATTCGATCACCAACGTCGAACAATGTACAGTCCTTCTATCAAATAAGATCAATAAACGTCGCTGACGAACTGCTTGGTCCTAGTTTACATCTTGTAGGCATCCCAGAAACACACGGCGAAAGCAACAGGGGAAAATCTACCGGCCGAACGCCATTTCTACAGAGCAAACTATCCAAAATGTCACAGGGTACAACAGCTCATTCCAAGGACGTTTATAAGACACACAAAGCATTCCTCCGGGGGCACCTCAGTAATCGTCAATATAGCTACTCGTCCGTCCTGTTTAATTCCGTGGTTAATCCCTGTTTTCATGTTCAAGATGACATCAGTCAAAAGCAATGGAAAATCTCATACCTATCCGTCCTGGTACCAGCAGATCGCCATTCCACTCAACACTTGCCGTCCATCGTGTTTCTCCCAGCCTCCCTCCTTTCAAGGCACGCTCAACGAACCAGTTTCTGCCTAGATTATATCCATCCGGAGTTATCTCGTGATGTTTCAGAAGTGACTGTCGATATCTTGATCAGTGGACTGTTACACACACCCAGCAGGACAGAAATGAAATAAACAAACATATTCCCTCGACACGCTGAGCATACGATTCAGACTTGGCTTCTCTGAGTTTGGTCAAACTTCAAAACCTGCTTACCCAAGGAACCACGCTTTGCTCTCCGCTTGCATCCATCCTCGAAAATGAAATCCGCCTATGAGACTCTCCAGACAGCTCCCGAGGAGAGGTATTCCAAGATGGCATTGTCTCAAGAGTAATCGCTCGATCTGAGGGCCTCTTCCGTCTCCTAAGTCTGCTCGATGACGAGCGCCAATGTGTATACCGAGACACTCGGAAGCAAACCCGATGGTGCTGCGTTCGAGAATGACTGAGATGTTACATGTATGTTCGGTATCAAAGGAGTTGATGACGAACCTGATGTACGATTTGAACCCATCATCAGACAATATTCGAGGATCCGAGAGACCGGATATAATGACGTTCAGAGGTTCACCTCTCCGTGGGGTTGTAAACTACGCCGATGGAAAACGTTGAAGTAATAACGGCATCTTTAGACAGAGGAAACGTACATCAATCATTCGACCACCGTCCAAACGTGGGTCTATCCACCCAGATTCCACCCCTTCACTGCTACTCTTATTCTCATTCCCCGTCACTCCAGCCACGCATACAAAAGACAGCGATAAAAAGACCAGTCCAATCTTTCCCATGTCGTGATGTCGCATTCGAAGTTCGAATATGTCTGAGTTATGCTGAGTGGGATGTAAACGAACAGTGGGCTATCGAATTGGACCTCATCTCAAGCACAGTGCAGTGATATAGAAAGCCGACATGATGGAAACAGCCCTTTTAAAGCAAAGCACCTCTTAGGTGTAGTCCAAGAAATGAGCAACGTGCAACACGTGAGTTCGGCATCTCGGCCGCTTTCGCTTGTTATGGTAGCAGAAGAAGCGCCCACATTCATTGCTGGACTAACGCGTCTCACTCTTAGTTTCCGCTTCACCGAACGTTCTTTCTAATTGTCTCATATTTGTAGTGACAGTAGAGTGATGGAGAGCATCAGCCTTCCATGTCATATCGAACGTTCCCGGCCGCGCAACGTTTGGCCTACCTTCAAGTTCCGATGCCTCAATCAGCCTCATTGCCTCACGAATCATGTTGAACAGAGTCCGGCAAAGAACTTGAACGCGGGTTCTCTGGATTCTTTTACTACGAACAAGTACTCGTATGAAGTTATCTGAATCATTTTGGTGGCACTACAACGAAGGTCGATTTTACTACACTATCGCTATACCGGGAGTAAGCCAGCGTGGAGGTCGCAGCGCAGCAGCCAGTAGGTACGTAATCGAAAGCCTCGAAGTTTGGTTGAAAAAGGCCAATTTACTTTTACTGAAGCTTCTACAAGAAGATCATCGCGTCTAAATAGACCATTCGGACTGGAATTCTGTGGGAGCTACGGAATCTTGAAGGGCTGTCCGCAGACGATCATCACTTTTTAGTCCGAATCGATCTTGGAATCAGGGTGAAAAATGGAAGCCAAAGGTCCGCTACTTTCTCTGCTTCATCAGTAGCCTCAATGATGGCTGTCATCGTCCAGACGTCCGTGAAACCCGATCCCTGCTACCCTAAGCGCCAACCAAAGGTATGGTGTTGGCACCATAAAACCTGGAGCAATACGGTTCGAATCGGACCTACGGAGTTGTGATATCTGAATCCCTCGTATATTGAACCAGGTGTATCCGAGGTACGATAGTTTTTCCCTAGAGTTCCAACGCCGGACATGACGGAGATGCCCTGTTTCCGCAGTTCGCCTTCGCTTTTGTGGAATTTATGCCAAGGGACTGGCTCCTCGCTCTGCAAGGCAACCTGGTCTACTCTCTCCGTTGTATGTTATGAGCCCCTTTCAAGCAATTAACGAATATCCTAAGTCGAAGAGAGGCAGAGCTTGAATATGTCCGGCGATCAGAAATTGGAAAGCGCTGAGTTGCTAAGAAGTGCCCAGAGATTTCGATTTCCTTATTGGCCAATCCGCAGTCTACGCAGTCGTCACACGCCTCCATTGATCATCATTGGAACGGAGCTTCAATACACTATTCATACAAAACCCTCGATTCCCCGCTACACTCTTAACAACCTACACTCTCCCCAAGCTCGTTCATATCATACATTTCTTCCCCTCTCAAACCGATGTATCATCACAGAGAAATTTCTCCAAGCATGCACAGAATGAATGCGACATATCCTCCAGTCCGATGGGGTGTTGACAGCTGCACTCGGAATATGCAAATTCGAACGGGTGTAACAGCATCCCTCTGGAGTAAGTTCCTCCCTCCCTTCCATCCCCGAGACATGACTCTTACCGACGATCATTCCAGGCGTCCTACTCGTCCTATTCCTCCTCAACATCCACAACCTCCTCACCCGCTTCGGCATCCAACCCAAAGTCCGCATCATCCTCGGCATCCTCGCTACCACCTTCTTCGTCGCCACACTCGAGTTCGCCCTCAATGTTCAACTCATCAACTTCCAAACACCGATTCTCATTTACCATCCTGCCGATATGAAGTGTTACCCTGCTGATCCTCTGTATCTTCAAATTCCCATGGTTATACAGATGCTCATCGGCGATGCTTTCACCGTAAGCCAACATCGATGGAATGACTATGTCTTGGATGTTTATATGTGTGCGCTAGGTTTTCCGGACGTGGCTTCTTTGGGATCGAAAACTGATCGCTGTATTGTTCCCTGTGATCCTTCTACTCTTTATCGGCCGTGAGATCACTCTACCCGATCATCATTTCGCACAATTGAACGTTGTCGTCAGAATGGATCATACTCATGTTCGTCCGCGCAGTCGGCGTCAATGCGAGCTATATTGCCGTCATTCCGGTCTCTCTCACCTTGAATGTCGTATGCCTTGGTGAGCTCCGACATTAATTTAGTGGGTTAACGTCCTCACACTGTATGAAAAGCCCTCATAGCATACCGACTCTACAAACATCCTAAATTGTCACTCGCTCTGCCTCGTCGTTTAATCCATATGATCATCTCGTGAGTCCCATCTATCACAGTCATCATACATCTCCTGATGTCTAACTTTCCAAGAACGGGAGCCCTATACGTAATCTTCCTCTTCGCTCTTATGATCACCGCAGCCATACACTACGAATATGTCCTAAGCCTCACCGGCCCTATCTCCGTGCGTATCATCCTCTCCTATCAACGACTCCGACTCACTCTTTCCCTTCTAGATCACCACTATCATCGCAATCTCAATCAACCTTCTCGTACTCTACACCGGTCTTCCAGGTAATTCCGAGAGGGAAGGTCTGATCAGACTTCCAGAGCCCGAAGAAGGAGAGGCTGGGCCTTCGGAAGCTATGCCTACATTCCCTACTGATCCCATCATCGATCTTGCGCTCCTCGGTTGAGTTCGGGCTTTCGTGTCGTCCGTTCGTCTCAATCGCCACAATCTCTCGTTCCCGTCTCATAAAACGTCTCCCGACCGTGCACGCAGTACATTAAATAAGGCTCCGATGTCATAGCTCTCATTTCCCCGGTGTACTGCGCGTCATAAATATAAAATGAAACATGACAGATTCGGATTGCCTCCGTCATTCATCTCGATAAAGTCCTCAATAAAATCTCGAGAGACATGCCCAGACCCTCCTAGATGGACCAATATCATCAAAAATTCCTCAGAGATCTGACCCGCGAAGTCAAAGGAGCCCTTGTTCATTCGGGTTTTAAAATATTTTTTCCCAGTCCTGTCTATCGTGCGCTTATTCCGAATTCTCGGAACATGCCGTAATCCTTGCTGGGGGCTTTCGTCAGGCACATCGTTGCTAGGAAAGACTTGACGTGCCACATCCTGCCACCTAGTGTCATCTTCGAGAATGCATCCTATCTCTCTCTTACTTCCGCTCTTCAACGCAGTATCCACAGCCGCCCAGCCCCCATAGCTTCGACATCGATCATGTCGTTCCGCAATACAGATTCAGATTCGTCGGGTGAGTTCGGTGTGTTGTCCAAACCTCCCAGGTGCGTTTAAACAATCCATATTGATATCGGAATCCTCAATGAGTGCGTGGCATGACTAGATATCGCTGTACGCCATCGTCAACGCCCGCGAGTCCTCCAGATCTCCCATACATATCCTACGACAACGGCGATCTAATCCTTCAATCATCGGATAACGTCGAATTCAGAGTACACCTGGCAGTCATGTCCCTCGTGGCACCTCTATTCCGCAACGACAACATGATATCGCTCGAGGGATATACTCGTGTGATCTACGACGACGTCGAAGGAACGAACGTTAAGGGCATCGTCCTCTGCGAACTACCTGCGACGGTCCTAGGGAATATCCTGCGATCCATATATCCAGGAGAGCGCCCCCACTTTGATTCTCTTAACGAAATCGTCACCGTCCTTTTCGCCGCGGATAAATATGACTTCAAGTCCGTGGTTCGGGATCTGGAAATCTTGCTGGTCTCAAGCACATACGTATCGACGGAACCCCTACGACTCTACTCACTATCCAGGAAACTTCGAATTTCCAGATTGGAAGCCGCATGCATTGAAAATGCCATTGCCTGCGACCCCCAGAATATTCTTCCGCGCTATGGCTTCGTTGATTGCGAAGACCTTTCGTCCTCGGAGTATAATAGACTGGCATTCTTCCGGAAAAGAAGGCTGGAGGAGTGCCTATCAGTACTCTATGCGACTACAAAGGTATCGAAAGATCTCTATCCCATATGTGGTTGCATCAGGGCTAGGGGGCTGCAACAGTCGAGCTCGAGCGAAGATCGTACGACCAAAGGTCAAATGACCAGGATGATTTGCGACACCTGGAATATTTTCATCACCAAAGCGGTGGACGAGCTCAAAGCGAATCTGAAGAATGATGTCTTGAGAGAGGATCTCCGGCTTCAAGTTGCTCATGATGGCTTGTGCAAGGACGGTTTGAGATCCGTATTCGTGGATCGCCATCACATTATCAGGGATATAGTCGGAAATTTTCAAGCTATACCTTGGATCTTTGAAGACGATTGGGACAGAGTTAGGTGCGTTGGCCATGGAGTAATTTCGTTGAAGACCTCTCAAGGACCCTCGCCACAGATCCCGCACGTTGATGTGATGTTCGTCCCCATTCTAACTACTCTTCACATCGATATCACTCTTGAGGGAAACACTGCAACCTTCGACTAGATGCTCGCATCCATTCAACCGGTGACTGAGCTCAGAACCGTCAAACATTGTGTATTGATTTTAGAGGTATTTAAAGAGAGATCTTTCTCAACTCGTATCGTATCATCAGTGTACAGAATGTCGTCATCTATGTAGATATAGCAGATGAAGTGCCCAGACCCTGACTCGGAAACATATGGCGGCGGCCACGCCGGGCCATTGCCGAACCGGCATCCCTTTGAGATCGCGTTCACGTCCAGCATGCTCACGGAACCCCATTCACACCACCATCTCTCCCTTCCTCTGACGCGTTCGTCGCTGTATATATCTGTAACATGAAAGGACTGGCTCTGGGTCCAGCCAGAACCGAGCCTGCATCCAATCAATCACCCATCATCTGGCTCTTCTCCATCTTTTTCGTCGTCTCATCCCTTTTCCTATGGATATCAGACTATGAACTCAACGTCACCATTCGACCATTCTCGTCGCACTCAAGTCCTCTCAATAGCACCGAGAAAGAGTTCATACTAAACCGCTGTCGATACGCTCGAGCGACGCCTGGACCTCCACCTGGATTCCAATCGCGCAAGATTTCTGATCGATTTGTCCAAGGAACTCCAGCAGTTCTCATCAGGAACGCGACGATATGGAACGGGTTACGAAATGGCACGGAAGTCATTGAAGGAGATGTATTGTTGGACGGAGGAGTTGTTAAAGCATTAGGATACGTCCCCGACGCATTGCTCGACGACTTGCAAGGCAATTTGGTCATCGAGAACGCGAATGGCGCGTGGGTCACGCCCGGAATCGTCGACTTGCATTCCCACATTGCTGCAGCTCCTTCTCCTGGTCTATCAGGTACGTTGCATCCACTCTATCTCTGTCCCAATCGCCATGACATCGATTCCGCGTATTAGGCGCCCAAGATACCAACTCCAGAAAGTCCCCTATAAATCCCTGGCTCCGCATTGTCGATGGTTTGAACACCCACGACGACACGTACGAGCTCTCCATCGCCGGTGGTGTGACCAGCGTTCAAGTTCTTCCCGGTTCAGCCAACAGCATCGGTACGATTTTCTCGATCTTTCGACCATCATAATATTGACCTTTATCTGCCAGGTGGACTCGGCGCATTCATCAAGCTGCGACAAACACCTGAGAGAACCACTTTCTCCAAGCTTCTCGAACCGCCATATGAGCTCAACGGAACGCATTTCGACCACACTCTCACTCCACGATGGAGACACATGAAGTACGTCCCTTCATTTTCCTTTCGATACTATCAGTCTCATTTCGATCAGGCACGCTTGCGGTACGTCTTCCTCCCTCAACGTATTGCGGTGCTGAACTATTGCTGATGGAATTTCCAGGCGAAAATCCCCGAAGAGTATACTCCCAAAACCGAATGGACTCAGCCTGGGGATTCCGAGAGGCCTACGACTCAGCTCGAAAGATTAAAGAAGCCCAAGACGCATACTGCGATGCCGCAGAAGCAGGTTCCTGGAAGAGTCTCGGAACATGGCCGGAAAGCTTACAATGGGAGCACCTTATCGACGTCTTACGCGGAAAAGTCAAAGTACGTTCTGATACTCGATTTGAGTGCCGCTTCTCATTCTTGATAGTTGTCCGTACATTGCTATGAAGCTGTTGACCTCGATATGATCGTTCGGGTACGTCCCTATTATGTTATCCTTTATCTCCGAAATTCAACTTTTAATAGCTTACGAACGAATTCCAATTCCCAGTCGCATCATTCCATCACGCAGGTCAGTTGACGCACATTAGATGATTCTGCGGCTCAACTTCGCCTCCTAGGTGAGACCTACCTCGTCCCCGATCGTTTGAAGCAAGCATGGGGAGGGGCTCCTGCTATCGCGTTGTTCGCTTCGAACTTCAGGTATGTTCTTTCGTTTCCCCAGTACAGTAATTCCGGACTGATAATCGACGTAGGAAGAAACGGGAAGCATACCGAGGCTCTGAATTCGCTCCACGGATCCTGTCCGAACACGGAATACCCGTAGTCATGAAAGTGTGTTATCACATTGACTTTATAGTGGTGGCAACGGACTATCAAGATTCTGACTTGATGGTTGACAGAGCGATCATCCAGTCATCAACTCTCGTTTGTTGCAGAACGAAGCCGCTCTAGCACATTACTTCGGTCTCCATCCTGCCTTGGCTTTGTCGAGTATTACGAGCACTCCCGCGGATGCAGCCGGCCTTGGGCATCGGATTGGCAGAATTTCTGAAGGTGACATGTCCATCCCTTATCCATCATTTCCTTACTCCATGCTCAATCCGCTCAGGTTACGATGCCGGTAAGCTGATAATTACGGAGACGCTATGCGATCTTATCTTGCGACAGATCTTGTAATCTGGGATTCTCATCCGCTTTCTCTCGGCGCCACACCGAAGCAAGTCTTTATTGACGGCATCGCCCAACTCAAAAATCCCCACGTCTCACATAAACCCGCTTCATTCCAAAAATATCCCCGTCCTCCAAATTTCGATAAAGAGGCCGCGGAAGCAATTAAATACGAAGGCCTGCCTCCTCTGAAGCCTTCACGAAAAGAAGGAAGAATTGCCTTTGTGAATGTACGAAGTTTCTACGATCGGTCTGAGGGAGAAGTGTTGGAGTTGATATCGTTACCCGAAGGCGGAGTCACCGAAGTAGACGCAAAGACTGGTGGAGAAGTCATCGTCGAAAGTGGAGAGATTATATGTTATGGCTCAGAGCGCGGGTCCTGCCTATCTCCGAATAGTCTTTACGACGAAATTGTCGACCTCACGGGAGGGTCGATAAGTCCCGCTCTCATAACTTTCGGAACTTCACTGGGGTTGTCTGAAATTCGCCTTGAGCCAGTTACCAACGATGGACCGGTGTACGATCCCTTCATCGGCAATGGAGTCCCGAGCGTACTCAAGGATCGAGTCATTGCTGCTTCGGATGGGCTTCAGTTTGGTGGTCGGAACACATTGTATGTACTTCCCTCTGTTCAGTCTTCTTTTTCGATCGCTCATGACATATTACAATAGATTGGCATACCGAGGAGGAGTGACGACTGCGATATCCTCTCCGTCTGGTTCTTTCCTCCGCGGTATTTCGACCGCCTTCAACACCGGCGCGGACCACGCGCTAGAACCGGGTGCTATTGTCAAAGATGCCGTTGCGCTTCACGTCTCCGTCTCTCCGCATTTTGGGCCAAGTGTTAGCTCGCAGATCGCAGCCCTAAAGACTTTACTATTGGATGATCCAGTACGCGAATGGAAGGATGTTCTCGAAGTAAGTCAAGTCAGGAACACATGTTACGAAACCGTCTAAATCAACTTTCAACAGGGTGTCCTCCCTCTGATTGTGCATACCGACAACGCCGATATCATGGCCTCCATCATTCGCCTAAAGGCTTACGTTGAAGCCGAAACAGGATCCAAACTTCTCATCTCCTTCGCAGGCGCACAAGAAGCCCATCTCATCGCTAAAGAGATTGGCGAAGCTCGCGTGGGCGTCATCATCTATCCGGTATCTCCTTTCCCGCACTACTGGGACGGACGAAGAATGTAAGATTTATCTTCTGAAACTCATCATTTGCTTATTCATGTATTCTATACGACAGTCTGCCTGGACCTCCAATTACTCGTTTAACCGCAATCGTCAAATTACTGCAAAATAATGTAACAGTTGCTATCGGCGTGACGGACGAATACCTGGCAAGACATACAGGATTCGAGCTTACAAGGGTATGAATCAACCTCCACCTATGAATACGTCTTCTCATCACCATTATTTTCAGGCGGTTCTCGAAACCGACGGCTTTATCAACAAAAAACAGGCGCTCTCACTCGTGACCACCAATATCGAGAAATTATTCGGTCTAGAAGCTGGGAGCGATCTCGTTGCGTATCGTGGAGGAGAGTATTCAGATCTTTCTGGTGTTCCCGTCGCTATTCTGTCGAAAAAGGGAGGGTTTGTTGACTTGATGTAGCTCTATTGTTGATAACAAGCTCGCAAGCCAGATGTACTTATGTATTCATTGATTCTTAAATGTTCAAAATGACAGAGAAGACGTTGAAGTCCGAAACCTTGGGCAAGGATGATATCTATTCATAGTCATCAATCAAGAATCCCCGACGAACGCTCCCAATCCAATGGCTATCGATCGAGCTCGCTATCCTGCCTTAGAAACCAACCATGCTAAGAATCCCGATAACGAGAAGAATTTGCCCATTGAGACAGAATACGCTCCTGCGACCTGCCGACGAGGTCTGAGTAGGCGACTGAGACGAAGTCGTCTGTGTCGAAGTCAATGTCGGTGCGGTATTTGTACTAGAAGAAGAAGAAGACGTCGAGGTAGAAGAAGAAGAAGGCGACGAAGAAGTCGTGCCGGATGTTGAACTGGTAGATTGCGATGAAGTAGATGACGTGGAAGAACTTGATGAACCCGAGGTCGACGTCGAAGAAGTAGACGAGGGTGGCGGCACAGCACCAGAAACTGTCGGCGCTGCAAGCCCTACTGCTCCAACGCCTCCAGTAGGACCCAGAGATGGTGTTTGCTGACCCCGCAAGGAATTTCAGTATCACGAAGAAGCCGCCGAAAGGATCACACACCGCAGGAAAAGCCTCCAAATTCATAGCCGCAATCTGATACTCATCAATCGTATTCCCTCCCGATCCCTGATTAATCACTCCCGACATCCCACCCGGACAATGCGGCTCCGGCGTAATCTGCGCGCAATAGAACTGCCATCCACTAAATCATCCCTTCCTTGTGAATTCAAATAGACAATCGACCCACCCAAATTGGCGCACTCGCATTCTTCACCTGCAACTCATAAACCTGAAACGGTCCACTAAACCCCGCAGCAACATCCACGAAACCCGAATTAAACCCCCCATCCAAAGGCTGACACGGATTCTCAAAATCAGACTGAACAACGCTATGTTGTCCTGGTGAACCGTCAAATACGAATTGAATGATATCGCCTTCGGCGGCTACGACGTTGTCGGGACTGAACGTGAGCGGATTCTCGCCTACGCCAACTTCGACCTATAGGGGCGTTCGTTATTCTCAGGTTGATATTAGAATCTTTGCAGAGCGAACCTTGATCGTCGCCGACAGACATAGACTCACTCCCAGAAGAAATCCACTGATCAATTTGACAATGTTCCTCATTCTAATCCAAGCTTAGACGTATAGTGAAGCTGAACGGTCGACACCTGAGCAGAGCCGTCGTGATGGTGTGAAGACGAGACAGTCACGCTATTAAGGCATTGACAGAGGCACGAGTTCGAAGCAGACCCTGAAGTCGACGGAGCGCACATGTACAACTGAGATATCCGGCAGCTCAACGAGTCTTGGCAACTGCGGAACGGTTGACAGAGGTCCAATCATGCATTCAAGACAAGATGCGACTGGCCAGAGGAGCTACGGCGTCGTACAGTGATTGGTGCAGGTGAAAGAGAAGAGAAAGCGGGTTCGGCACAAGCCGTACATGACCGAGCTATTATATGTACATGAAAATGCTACCTACGTAACAATAGTTCTTTAGACCAAATCGAAAGTGTCCAGATTCATTAGAGATCCTGCCATCATTGATTGCATCATCCCTGAATGCTCCAACAACAACAGTACATCGTGACAATCCCAACGAAAGTGATCTCCAACCGAGTTCGGCAGTCGAACTTCGACCAGCGACAGAGTTCGACATCTCGCCCCGACCTCCAATCATCACCATCTTTGCTTCTCTTCACAGCCATAAAGCCCAGAATATCATTACCAATAGCGAACCGCGGCCTCGGAGAGTCCTCGCTGCCGAACTGGACGAGGCAGCAGGCGCAGATGTAGAAGTAGTCGTGGAAGTGGAGGACGAAGACGCCTCTGAAGACGC
Organism: Sistotremastrum niveocremeum HHB9708; assembly: GCA_001630475.1. NCBI lineage: Eukaryota > Fungi > Basidiomycota > Agaricomycetes > Sistotremastrales > Sistotremastraceae > Sertulicium > Sertulicium niveocremeum. The sequence goes on from KV419471.1 coordinate 22,353, forward strand.
TGCTGAAGGGGATGTCGTAGGAGAAGTTAAGCTTGAACTTGTCGTGGTGATCGTAGTCGTCCTTTCAGCGCTTGATGATGTAGTCGTCGTAACCGAGGTAGTCGTAGAAGTCGAATGAACAGTCACAGTCGTCGACGCCGAACTGGGCGACACACTGCTCGTCCCAGGCGTAGGAGAAGCAGTAGCCTTCGCTCCTCCATTCCCCCCAATAGCACTCAAAGTTGGCGATTGCTATCCCCATCCCATCAGCCCATCGTCAACCCCAGAGAAGAAATGAATGAACGCACCACAGGCAACGTCTGCAACTTCCTCGCCGCACCCTGATAAGCCTCCAGCTCCTGCAAATTCTGCGCCGTCCCACTCGGATTGATAACTCCCGACATCCCAGCAACACAATGCGGATGCGGCTGACTCTGCGCACAATAAAACTACACCATCCAATCCCATTCCCCTCCCAATCAGCCTCCATTCAAATTCATCATCCAAGGAGAAAGACTCACCCAAACCGGCGTTGTCTCGTCAACAACTTCAAGATCATACTGAAGGAATGACCCGTTGAATCCTGCTGATACATTCACGAATCCACTATTAAACCCTCCAGCGAAAGGTTGACATGGCTGTATGAAATTAGACTGGACGACGCTATGCACGCCTATACCATCGAATATGAATCGGACAATATCGCCGTTGGAGGCGACGATTGAGTTGGGGCTGAATGTGAGGGTTTGGACGCCTCCGACTTGGACCTGATTATACGAATGACATGTCTCAGACTGTATACGACGCGACAAGAGAAACTGACGCACGATATGGATGTTGGGAGCTCCGTTCACTCGTCTTGCAAGACCCGCCAGTAGAATCCAGCCCCAAATCAACCTCGTCCAATCCATCCGTCCCATCGATATCCTCGTCAAGTTCATAATTCCACACTAGTACTCAGACGTCGTAAAACCAAAACGAAAGGCAGGAGTAAAGCCTGAGAGGATACAAGAGATGCTACCGCGCCGATCAGCACCACAATGACGAAACACCAAGGCCTTATAGCACCCACCTAAAGCAAGGAGCAAGACACGAGGTCACCACACTCCAGCGTAACGCAACTTACGAAACCTCGTACGAGCCAATGAAAGCGCATGCCCAGCCATTTAAGCCAACGGAGGCACAATAGCACCTATAGGAGACATAATGACATGCATGTCATTGTCCACGAGGCCATCTCGTGCACGGACCACGGATGAACTTTCACACGAATATATCCGTCTTTTGTCATTCTTGTTAATCACGAATTAAATCCCAAAGCCAGTATAGCGGTCGAGGCCAGAAGACTGCCGCCAGCATAAAGACACGTCGACGAAGACGAGCGAGACGACGAGTTCACTCGCGAAAAAGGGCTCGATAGCGGTGTTTGGAGGACCCTGCCGCCGAAAGCGGGTAGAGCCCACGGTCCATATATAGTAACTGAATATATATATCATTTGATCCTGACAACAAGCGAGCTCGATAGCGGACTTACTGTGTTTAACCCGAGCACGCTAAATTATTGCCTCAACATTGTAAATTCAATAGCTCCGCCATTTCTTGACCGATGACAGTGATTCTCGGTACAGATGTTGGTAACCATTTGATCTAGCGACTCAATACACTCAAATATTTTTAAACTTCTGCTCTATTCAAGAATAAATTGCTCTCTCTGAAACCGAAAACACATTAGAATATTCAATCTAGAGCTGGAAAAGATAGTCGGGTGTTGAAATGATCTGAGAAATCAATTTTTTAGCGTTCTACATGAGCTGTGTTGCTGATTCTGGATTGAATTTCTACAAAATGTGTCTTTTTGGGGGGCCCGGCTTCGCCGGGTTATACTGCTACAGGGCCTCGATATGCGCTGATGAACATCACCAAGAGCTATAACAAACATCATAAAAAGACTTCCAAACACAGAGCGCTTGGGTTTCATGGAAATAGCATCATTTTTGCGGCCGGCTTCGCCGGAAGAGACCGAAGAGTATATTCCGTCACTGCGTTGACGGAAGCTGTCCATCTTGAGTACCGAGAGTGAAACGCTGGTATGTATCATAAAATCGCCCTGACAGCTCACCAGACGCCATCACTCATCAAAAACCATCAACACCCGATTTTCTTGTGTTGTTGTGAGTTCTCTTCCGTCTGCCATTTTTGAACGCTCTTGGATCATAGAATCGTCACATATAGACATAGATATATATTCAAATCGATAGACTCAGCTATCAAACGTCTGACCAATCATTCAAATGTAATCTATAATATTCTTTGGCTCACAAGGGGGTTTGTCTTTGTTTTCACACTTCTTGGCACTGGGAAAAGGCCAATTTCAACGTCATAATTTAATCAAGTCTCATTCGAGGTCAGGAAAATAATTTAAATATTTATGAATGTCGGCGGACGCGGCAGGCTTCGTTGAGAGGGACTCGCTGCGAGATGTGAGGCCGAGAGCGGGATTTGCCGGCTGACGCGCTGAGCTAAGCATCCGGGCTCCATTTCAGGGTTTTTCGATACGCCGCGCCCAGATATGGCAATTGAATCATGTTTATTACTCGATAGCTACGGAGATAAACGGCTATTACTACGTTAGACCCTCGGCCGAGCCGGCCCGTCGCTATCGAGCCTATCGAGCTCCACGCACCGCTAACGACCCCGAAAAAGGAAGCAGTCCAAAAGTCGAGACCGCAGGGCTTCCGACTCCGACTCCGACTCACCGGCACCTCGGCACCTCACCCCTTCCATCATCAAATGAAAGCGCACCTCGCAACGACCATCATCATTACAAAAATCCTACACTAAAAGTACACATCCCGAGGACACAAAAACCTCGCAGAGCATTATCGAAAACTATCGATCAAAAAAACTCAATAACACAAGAACAAAGGGAATAAAAAGATGACCAAAAAAACCGATAACCAGAAACACGATGAATCGATGTCGAAGACAAAAAGGAGGATTAGAGAGTCAGGAATGACAGGGACGCGGAAAAAGGGATTGAAGAGGGAGATCGAGAGTCAGGATCAGATCATATCAGCGTTTTTGAGATTCGTCCTAATAATCCCCTCCCGAACTGCCAATAATCAACATCACCGTCGCCCAAAAACGCAGAGAAATAAACGAACCGATTTGTAGGGTAACAGCCGTACTCTGCGTATCCTACCAGCCGGAAACCGCATCAGCCCCCCTCACTTAGATCGAAGAGAAAAGAAATGGGGACGTACAACGACCGAAGTGAAATACGAAAAGAAAGTCCTCGCCGCAGGCGAATGATCCCTCGAGATCTCTTTAAACTTCGCCTTCAGATCTACCCAACCCCCTTCAGCCTCCTTGCATCAACGAAAAGAAAAGAAAAGACGTACATTTCATAATAGACTCAACCTCATTCGGCCGATTCCCATAACTCGGTACATACTTCGAAAACTATTCTCGTCGTCAACTACCACCCGAAGAAAGAGAAGGAAAGAAAAACGCACGGAGATGCCTTGATGATTGATCATCCGCCTGAATAGATCGACTTTATTGAGGAAGAGCACGATCTGGACTTTCGCAAGCAACTTGGACGAAACGATTTTCTTGTACAGCCCGAACGAGTCCTCCTGCATCCCGTGTACGTATCACTCAACGAACGGGAAAGACGAAGAGGAAAGGACGTACGAGTCGATTTCTATCCCGATCTTCATCAAGCACTTGATTAAACGCACTAATAGGCGCCAAGAAAATAATCGCATTCACTATCATGATCACTTCATCAGCCCACACCTCACACATCATAGGGACGGACATACTATGTTCGAAATAAGGAATCCAAGCAGCCCTCTGTTCTCGCATGCAATCGTCGGCACCAACAGACGAAGCAGAAATGAACATACCTCAGATCTTGTCCCCCCAACATCATACATCCTCCACTCACTCGCCATATCCCTCGTCAATTCTACCCGCACCACCTCAGCACCCTCGTTCGAAAGATAGATAAGCGCTTACGTCGTTCATGGACTATGATGTGTTCTTGTACGCCAACTGTCCTGAGACGGGCTCGGATAACGTCATCTGTCAATGGCATTGCACGACTTTGTCAGAATTCCTCAGATCAGTGACAAAGTGGAGCAACGCACCGTCTGAAGGTTCATAATACCTCTGCACGATTCGATCGATATTATCTAGATAACTACCGCCCAATCAAAATCAGCACTTTGCTCGAGAAAGGAGATGTGGAAGGACTCACAAAGCCGCCGAATCGTCCAACCGAATCCTCGACGATCTCCTCAAAGCTCTTCGTACTCTCTCATCCCTCCAAAGCACAATCATAGCTCTCTTCTTCTCCAAAAGCACACCAACAACATCATCCCCTCCCCCTCCTCCCCTGCCTCCATTATCAGCACCAACACTCGCCCTCCTATCAATACTACTCCTACTCTCCAAACTCCCCCTTCCCCTCAACATCGAAAAAGCAGTTTTCCACCCCGTCGTCGAATATACGAAAAACTCTCCATGGGACGTATACCTCTTTCCCGCCCCTCCTCCATTCGCATTCGTATTCGCAGGATACTGAGGAAAAGGCTCGTCAGGTGGAATTAATTGTCTTTGTAATCTCTCTTCGAGACCTTCGAGAGCTGATAAGTCGGCGAAGAGGGCGGTGTAGTCGATCGGAATTTGAGATGACGAGGATAGGGACGGGGTCATGGCCGAAGATTGTGCAGTGGGAGGAAGGGGGAAGTCAGCATGCGATCGATCGAGAGGTGAGATCGGCGAAGGGAGTGTACTCGTCGAAGGCGAAGATAAGGTCGACTTGTTCGTGCCGAGTAATTCGGGAGAGACAGCACGAATGATCGTATTGATCGATCTGACGAGGTTGAGATAGATAATCCGCGTCCAGGATACTCTTTCAGCGCGGAATGCGTTGGGTGCGAATGCAAGCTGGAAATCTACAAGTGCAAGCGGGGATGACACATCAACGATGAGTAATCGGTAATGAAATTGATGAACGTCGGTAACGCGGACATACTCTTCAACGTCGTTGATTTCCCTAAACAAAATCAGCAACCGTTCCATCTCCCAAAAACCAAAACATACCAGATTCACTTTGCCCTACCTCCTCATCAGCCACCAGCAACCCAAATAAAAAAGAAAACGAACCAAGTAACAAAACCCGTATACACCCCCTCTTCTTCGCAGCCACCCTCTCTAACCTCAACATCTCCTCAATCTCCGCATTCCTCGCAATCGCAACCTTTTCATTCCTAATCCTAACCTCTTTCTCTTCCGCACTCTCATTCGCCGGCGGAGCCATCAGAACTAAGAGCGGATCTCTAGACACTTCCATCCCATTTCCATTCTTTCTAGGCATCTGATCCGAGTCCCGGGCTCTTTCTCGAATACTATCCAGAACCTGGAGATATTACAGCCGTAGCACACCGCTAGCACAGAACGCGTCGTAGCACCAAAAGAAAGAACGCAAGCAACAGAGACAGAGGGAGGGAGAGGGCGAAACGGAAAACGGGACCGACACCTCGAAACGCCTCCGGCGCTTTATCTACCCTCGCCGTCACCGGAGTTCCAAATCCGAAAAAGGCAAATTCACCCATCGACTCGGCACGATCTCATCGCCAATCGGCACATCACTCAGGGATCTTCTACATGGAACAACCTTCCATGTCAGACTCTAGATCTCATCGATTTCGGCGTGGGCCGCGCTTCGAAATTCGGAAAGGGGAACTGACCATGTGCAACGAATGTGTAATCCCGGAACTTGTTCGTATAGACGCCTTCGTCATTAGCATCTGCTACCCATCTCTTCCACGTCGACCGAGCTCGCCGAACGCATACGAAGTATTACAAACGCACAATATCCAAGACCTACATGTAATCGACTAGCACCGGAATAAACAAACTCCCGATACACAAGCGCAAGCGGTCGGTCCCGAAAACCCTGAGAAAGATAGAACTCTTCCATCCACCGACAACTACAGCCTCCGAGCTTTGACAGGACACACGTCATCCAATATCCAATCAAATGAGTCTTACTAACAAAAGCTAGACTCGGTCCTCGGTCTCCAGGCACACTTCGAATATCGCTCAGGATTCAGAATTCAGGAACGACCCACACACAGCCCACGTCATCTTTTCTCCCTCTTCGACTTCACAAATAATTCGTCAAACGACTGTCCCTCGATTCGATTCGATCCCGATAGCGCCAAGAAAAGAAACCTTGTCGGTCGGTCTTCTCGGGGACACCCTCGGATCGCTGAGCAATTTATTTCATTTCATTTTATTACATGTAACGAAATTTCATTTCGCAGCCAACGCCGGCTAACGAGCTCCGGTCTTTCTCGGCCGCCACACATGTATGTAAAGCACCTACATGTACGTACGCACCCACACTCACCTCACTAACATTCTAATAACACGTTCCATGAAAACCTCCCACCCGTCCCTGTGAACTCTTCGACTTGCAACAAGAACAAGACCACCATCACCTCACCCAGAATCGTGAACTTTTGGCCAAACAAAAAAGGTACCCGAACCACGAGCACGAGCCTCAATAAAGCGGGGTATCCCGACCCCCCGACCGGCGAATCCCAGAACCACGACCCCACTCTCCAGACGGCTTCCCCACACCCTCCGATATTTCTACTAATTAGCAATATAGCATCGCGATAGCGATAACAATATATTCCGCAATTTGCGACATTGGAATGAGATAGAAGCGTCCGGATCTTCCTTCGATGAGGCCCGATGGTTCCTGAATTGATCATGACTCAATGGCAGCGTGCTTCTTTCTTCGTTTCAGTCTTGGCCTTCGGAGCGTTTGTCGAAGAGTCGAAATCAATCAATCCATGAGTGTCTCACAGGGAAATATTCCACCGACTCAATCAAGCAAAAGTCCTTCCGTTCTCGGCAACCCTTCTTCATATCTTCTCCAGTGACACTCGACAACTCCTTCGGAGCGTATATCGAACACCCGTTTAAGAAGCTCGAAATCAATCAATCATCAGTTCACGGAGGGACAAACATTCAATTCACTCGACTCGATCAAGCTAAATCCTTCCGTTCTCGGTAACCCTGGGCCTGCTTCTGCATCTTCTCAGATGACGTTTGACACCGATCCCGAGTCCCGACGACATCTGACAGCTTCTCTCCTCCGAAATTCTCAGAATAGCAAAATCACCCTCCATCCGAATCTTTCTAATCCCAATCCCACTTTCCATGTACTCGCTCCTCATCTTCAGAAGTCAAGAAGTCAAGAAGACCCGTCAAGCGCGAATTGCCAGATTGACTTCTCCAACGTCAACAATGGCATCGAGCGCCAATCCTGACTTGGTCAACGTCTGACAGCTTCGATCTTCAGCTTCATATGCATGGACCGACGGTGCTTCTTTCCTAGCTCTTCTTCCCAACGCCTTCGAATTTCGTATTCCGATTCCCTTTCACCGATCATTCTCTCGATCATTCCGAGTCAAGTCAAGTGTACACCTTTTACAGCATTACTATAGTCGATTGTCCCAAAAAGAAACCTGATTAGAATAAATCGAACGAAAAAAGAACCTGATTAACATCGTTAAAAAACAAACCGCAGACATGTACCGTAGAACTAAGACGAGGAAATTGCTAGCTGACCTGGAGGCACAAGTCTGACCTAGGGTACGCACTAACCGTCCGTATTACCTAGGCACACATATTTCCATCGTCTTATTCCCGACACACGCCTTGCGGTTCTGTTACATAGCGTGTTCGAGTTTGGGAAGGAGTGAACTCGAAATTCAATTGTGAAAGGCCGCGGGTGGGGAGACGGTTAAACTTCTCGAAGAGTACCAGTGGCTCACCCAAGGAGCGTAAAAGAGGAATAAATGTCGATCGGCGTTGCGAGTTGCGCACAAGGGGGAGGGCGTAAGGTTCGGCCGAACGACACCATAGATCACATAAGGACGAGTACGAGTACGACCTGTATTCACGTTAGTGATGAGAAGTATAATAACACATTTTGTTCCTTCATTGCTTCAACTTCACTGAACAAAGTCCTATTGAAATTCCTCGGCTCTCAATTTAATTTTTCTTTCGTCCGACTCGGCCAACTCAGGCATTCCGAGTCGAGATCTTCAACACGAAAAGTACAACATTAGGCTTGTCGGTTTTGTGATTTTGGGAATTTTTTTAGTCGAGTTGCATTGATGTTGTATTTGTTGTATCCTAGTACAAGTGTCAGATCTTCAAATAAGAGCGTACGAGAGCCATCGGGATTTGCCGGTTGCTCTTTCTCTTGACCGCGACCTTGGCCCTTGCTCTCAATTCGACGAACATGCTCATATACGAGGACCTTTCTCAACGCCGCCTGATTCAATCCCCAGAGTCGGTAACGACATATGAGTCGTGGGATAATCAATTCCTCGAATTCCTCGAACTCAAGTATCCCGAGCCTCCGCCTCCGATTATCGTCGAATCATCGAACGACCCATCCATGGCCAGACCAATCACCTCATAAATACCATCACACAGCAAAACACAGCAAACACAACCTCATCAATTCCCAGACTCACATTCTCATGATCTACCCACATTCCAAGGCCCATCGCTACCAAAACGGGAAAAGGCCAGGCACGGAAGGGTAGAGTAACGTTGCGAGTCGTTCGTTCCTTATAATTGATCGCTTAGAGGGCTCTACTATATAAATGGCTCACCGTTCGCCGAAAAGCAGTAGCTCTACTACGAAAATGCTTTCCTTCCTCCCCATCACCTCGCTCATCCTCTACGTCCTCTCATTCATCCATCTCGCATCTCCGGCCACTCTCAAAGTACGCTTTCCCTCCTTCCAAAAATAATCAAAAAAATTCAGCTCGATTCCTGATATGTTGTCTAGGTAGAAGTCGGCATCGGCTCAAATCCACGTACATACACCCCAAACTCCCTCCAAGCCTCCCAAAACGACATCATCCAATTCGTATTCTCCGGCTCACCAGGTCTACACTCCGTCACTCAATCAAATTTTGAGAATCCATGTCAACCACTCCCGGGCGGCTTCTCCAGCGGTTTCGTCTCCGTATCCTCCGGATCTCAAGGCCCGTTTATGGCTTATGAAATTCGAATCGTTAACGCTAGTCAGCCAATATGGGTACGCCTAATTCATATTCTCTATGTTGTGAATGTTCATGCGAGGTGATGGTTGTAGTATTATTGTGCACAAACGAATCCGGAGGCACATTGTCTGTCTGGCATGTCAGGCGTGATAAATCCCCCTGATCCCTCAACAGAAGAAACTCTCCACTTCTATCAGATCGGAGCAAGCAGTCTCACAGCTCTCCCTCTCGTACGTCCCTCCCCTCCGCCCGAATTATCGATGTTAATATTCATGGTGATGTTTAGCAAGATCCAACGCTGGGTCCTATGGGCGGTGTAGGCGCACTCGGAGTAGCTGCTCCCGCGATCGCAACTTCGACTGCTCCTTCTCAATCTAGTAGCACATCCGCCGCCACATCTGAGTCTTCGTCTCCTACCGCTTCACCAACGTCATCATCTTTATCCGCTTCTGGATTCCCAAGCGCCAGCCTGAGCTCAGGTTCTTCTTCATCCTCGACATCGTCTCCTACGCCTGCTCCCTCATCTAGTGGATCCGCCTCGACCACGTCGGGCTCTTCGTCAGGGTCCTCGACTAAAGCAGGTACATCAACATCGAGTACTTCCAGTACATCAGCGACGACATCGTCGAGTTCTTCAAATGCGGCGCAGAGACACACGGCTCACAATGTGCTTCTTTGCCTAGCCATAGTCGCCCTCATCTATATGGGATATGGCATTTAGCTGAATCATTTCAGTCTTCGGGGGCGAATTGAATGCTTAAATATTTCCCATAGAATCATGTTCGCAAATCCAATAAATGTACAACGAATACAACAAATACAACAATGATACAACTCAATCAAATAAATTTCTAACATCACTAAAATCGAAAGATGCACTCAATCCCAAGCCTCCTCCCACCCCAACCCACTCCGATCCCAGACCCCCGCCCGTTCTCCTCTCGTAACCCAACCCATACAATCCATCAACACCCCCGCACACCGAACGAATAAACTCCCATCCAGCTTATCCAATCCCTCCATCCACAATTCCCCCTTCTCTCCACCTCCGGCTTCATCCAAATTCGAATTCGCAAGCGAATTCTTCCATATCCCAGGCACCTCGCCCGCTTTCCTGCCCCCATATTTCCGATGCGCATAAAGCAACGTCCGAACAGTCTTTGGCGTATGTGCATCCGGAGCATGGACGACGTCTCTCGCCATAGCGGCCCAGATATCTTCTTCGTTCCCGATATCGGTATTGTAGGATGTCCCGTTGCATGCTCCATTTGACGACGAGTGAGGAAGGGGAGGTGGTTGTGGGGAAGCCGAATATTCCATAACGACGCTCACGTCAATCCGAGGCCTCCCTCGATCAATGAACCAAATCCCAACAAGATAAAGCCACATCCTCAAATAATCCACCACATACCTCCTCCTCTTCTCCCTCTCCTTCTTTCTCCCCTCCTCGTCCTGATCCTCGGCTTTCCCATCTCCTTCAGGCTCGGCCCTCAACAGATCCACGAAAGTCGGCAAAAATATAGCCGCCGTCACAAAATGCATCGTATAAAAATCCAACCTCGGCTTCCTCCCCCTCCTCGACGTCGCAAACACCACACACACACAAACCCAAAAACACTCCTCAACAACCTCCTCAATCCTCCCATCCCTATCCCCATCCTCACCATCAGCGTCAAAATCCAAATCCCAGAGATTAACAATCCTCTGTAACTCCCCTCCCCTCCCCTTCCCCTCCTCCAAAATATCATCGAACCTCTTCGGATAATCGTCGTATGATTTGTATGGGTAAACAGGTTCGAGAATCGGGGAGTCGTATATCTTTTGGATGATGCCGAATAGGGATAACGAGGATGTGCGAGAGGGGAGGGAGATGGATTGGGGATGGTAGATGTTTGGTCCGCGTAAGGTTTCGGGGAGGAAGAAACCGATGTAGTGTGTTGCTCCTTGAGCGAGTCCTGCGTTCGCGTCAGATCGATGAGAGCCTCGTTGAACGTTCGTAACTACCTTGAACGACCATTAGCGGATCAGAGAATTCTAACCCGGCCTAGAACGCGAGTACGATAAGTTCGAGCCCAAGGGGAAACGACTTTCGGCTCACACCGAGTTGAATCATGGAATGCATCCTAGAAAGGGATTCATCAGTGCCTCCTCAAATCCAAACCAAGCTGTCACGTACAACGCGCCCAGAGTTCGACAAAGCATCATCCTCTCCAACCCATTAACCTCATCCGCAAAAATATATCGCAGCACCGCCTCTCTCACTCCAACACGCCCAACAACGCCTTCAAAGAACTTCAAATACGCTCCATACGCCCTACACCAATGTCAATCCCGATTAGCAGACACCAGTTTGACGAAGCCGACCTTTCTTCCCCAAGCCACGTCGTCCAATTTGACTCGTTCACTTCACCAATCGCAGGAAGACCATCGACGTCAATGCCAATCTTCGTCAGATCCAACGGCCGTTGTATAATCTCCTCCTTTCCATATATCTCTACCAGCGTCTCCGAGTCCGCTCCAAGATCATACGCAGCAACAAGACTGAAGATTTCACACCGCAAAAATCAGCAAAACCACATGAGGTAAAGAGGTGAGATTGAAGACGTACTGGTGCGATAAATGATTATGCAACCCCACAGGATTATGATAAAAATGATGCTCCTTATAATCGCGCTCAAGTAATCTCCTCAACGTCGCCTGTGAATCCAAGGAAGGGTCCAAATTGATCAGTCCACGCTCGGCGTGAGATTTGAAGGGACTAGGAGCCATGGTCGAAGAATGAGAAGAGCTGCCAGTGGAGCGATCATCATCGCCATCTCTTTTGATTTTAGCTTGATAGGAGAGGTCATGGGCATGGGCCTTGGCGGCCTTCCGAGTCCGCCACGTGTTTTAATTCCGAGACGGAAGCAGGCCCTAGCAGGCCTAGGAACGGGAGCAGACAACGGACGGAAGTATCCGACAGCATCCGATGTCGGACGATAAGCGCTGAGCGAGCTACTGAGCGCTCAGTGAATGTATTTTGGAAATATATTCGGGTCACGAATATTCGTACAACAGGCGTTCGAATTTGTATTTGACAATTTTCTGACACTTTTCTCTTTTGTTTCGGCGCCAATGTCATTATTCTTCCACTGTGAGGTCGGAAAGCACATGTTTTGTGGGGGTATAAGCACAGGTATTGTGGGGTTTAACCCTACATATTCGGGGAGTTTGAGTGAGAAACCCCCACAATGAAGTCACTAACCCAATCCGAAACCACCGG
>KV419472.1:5965-50675 GCA_001630475.1 Sistotremastrum niveocremeum HHB9708
TGCGGAGTTTCAAATAATTTCCTAATCCGGCTGACCTTGGGCGCTAGGGCACCTAACTCTAACATTTTGCAAATGCAAATAAGGGTAGTTAATTCGTAGCAATAAGACCTGGTGATTATACTTTCGATTCTTTGTACACCAGTCATGCATGTTACTGAAGTCTCTATTTTCGTAGGCCGAGCTGTTGGAACGATAGGGCGAGTTATTGCCCTGGACTCGTAGTCGGTTCGACCTAGATTGTTGAAGTCAGCAATTTCAGTCATTGAAGCCTAGATCAAGCAACAGTTAGATGGAAATCTTGATGAATGAGCACAATAGAGACCATGACGAGAGGCTGAAGCTGCAGATACGCGAGGCACGGGTCAAAATAACCATCGAACAACAGATTTAGGCAGCAGAGAAGAGCAGATGTCACGTGTGTCACGCGGCGTTGTCCGTATTCCGACCCTCGAGGGTCTACGGACTTAAGACGGCTTGGGCCCGCGGTCTTGAAATGCCGAAAGTTGCCGTTCGCCGGGAGTTTGCGCTTTGGCTGGCCTTCGGCAAACGCCGAGGCAAGTTCGCAATTCGCGCACTTGATTCAAACTCCGCTAGCCCTCCTCTCGAGCGGTCGCACACGATCGATCATCTGTTGCAAGGGCTCCTCTTTAGTTATAGATAATATAAATACACGTTTTTGTCCCTCCTATAGCCCGCTTTGACAGTAGTTGCAACGTTTATTCGTGTATCAGACTCTCTTGTCAAGTCGATTTAGAGTCTAGAGCTTGTGTTTTAGCGGTCATCTGTCAACTTATAGTGTCAATTAGTCAATATATCGGTAGGATTGAAGTGAAGAGTCGACCTGCTCTCCGTCCGGGTCTTCACGCACGCTCCCGGTCTACGTTCCGTTAACGCCGAGCGTGGACGATCTTGTGGGCCTCAGTTGTCGTACTTGGAGGCCCTTACAATTCTCAGGAATATTATGTCATACTATATACATTACTTGATTCAATAAATGATTGTCATTCTGGGCCTCCCATGCTCGGAAGTGGGTCAACTGACGAGAGGGGTCGCCCCGCTGGGAATTTTAAACTCCGCCAAAAACGACAAGATCGGTCCAGTTGTACCCCTTCTCGGGCTCCTAAATTCATATATCAAAAATTATAGACTCCATACCATCTCAAGGACACTCTGGAACCTTCCGTTGGACGAAACTGGACCTGTGGAGTAGCGGAAATCGCTCGACTGGTACACAGAGCGCGGTTCGGCGACGACCGAGATATTCGAACTCCGACCCTCCTCCTCACTTCTTCGGGTTTTTCACGCTGTATCTCGGTCCCCCGGGCTCCTATCGACGTGAACATCGGTGGATGGTGTTAATTTATGGTTTACTACGTATTCCGCGCTTCGGATGCGCCTCAGGTACCCTCCAAACGCCCTCACGCCCGAAAACGCACCCCCCTACCGGAACCGCCCTGGCAGACTCGCAAACGCTCGCACGCTCTCGACCTCTCTTTGTGCACGTCCGGGAGAGTCACTGGCAACTTTTCCTCCCCATCCGAACGCCCCTGCGGACCTTCTTTGGGTACAACTGGGGCGATCTGGCAAAGTTCCTTCACCAGCTTTTTCTTTCCCTAGGGGAATCACAGCTTTCCAACGGTATAGGTTACATGGGGTAAAGTGGAAAAATGTGTATGAGCCCCTCATACAAGGTCCCCTAAGATGGGTGCATTATGACTTTCCCCAAGTCTAGACAATCATTTTCAGTCCTCCCCCAACCTGAACGGCTGGTCGGTCATTGTGAACGGCTACTTTTTCAAGGTCGCCCTGTAGTTTCGTTGTTGGAATCCACCGCTACCCTCGCTTGTGCTTCTGAGCAATCACTTGTGTCAATCCCAAATTCTCGATGTGGACTTGCTACCCTATTCCGACCTAAGCATCACACATAGACCACAAGCGCACCTCGCTGTCATTAACTTTTCAGTAGCATTGAAGTCAAACTAGAAACTTTGTTCGGAAAAGTTGATTTGCGAGTCAATATACAATTCTTATATTCCTCCCAATCCACGACTACTATCAACAACAGATCAAATAAAGAGAATGTGTGAACGAGAACCCGATCCGATCCAGTGCCTCCAAATGAATCGACGGCGACGAGAGAATATGAATGATGAAACCAAGAAATGAGTGGGCAGACAAGAAGCACGACATAGAACGGAGTACAAAGAGAGAGAATGTGCGGAACGCTTCGCATAGTGCACCAGAGAATAGACGAAAGGACAGTAATGACACAATAGATTATAATGGAATAGAGGGGAGTAGATGAGTCTTACAACGAAGACATTCTGGACGTAATGGTCAGCATACGATGCGATACGATAGTCAACAACAAGCACGCACCTTTTTATACAAACGACTCAAAGTCGATTAACACCCCCTGCACCCACACCCGCCGAACTACTACTCGATCCTCCTCCAAACAATGCTCCCAAACTCTTCCTCGGCAACAACAACCGACTCGCTCTCGACGTACTCCGATACGACATCCCCGTTCCCGTTCTCGACGCTTGGGGTGTTGCTGGAGGTGTTGCAATGTTGGTCGAACTTGATAATGACTTGGGAGGAACAATGGGCGATGATACTGAGCGGGATTGCTGAAGTTGAGATGAAAGGGAACGTGATGATGTCGATGAAGAGAGTTTCGGTGGTGCACCGCCTAGACGATATGAATGAGCGGGAGTATTGGATACCGGCGTGGTAGGTGTTGTCGGTGTATTGTTGAGAGGATGGAGTGAGCCAGATCGTTGCGTCGATGAAGAGGTCGAATGAGGAATAGGATGTAACTTCGATGATGAAGTCGACTGCGAAAGTGATGCCTTGCTCGAAATAGACGGCGAAGGAGTAGGCAACCCTCCCTTCAACGACGTCGCCCTCGACCTCGACCCCTGCTCCGCAACCGTAACAGAAGCAGGCGGCGCACTCGGCGGTGCACCAGAAACCGACCTGCTCATATAGCTCTTCGAGATCGCCGCCGCAGGCGTCATAATCGTCCTTTTCTTCGCCGTCCCTCCACTCCCAATGGTCTCCGCCGTCAACGACACACCCACACTCGGAAGATGAACCGCACTCCCTCCCGAACTCGCCCCACTAATAGTCCTCAACCTCCCACCTCCATAAACCCCCAATCCACTCTGTCCCTGACCCTGCTGATTAAACTCTGTCGACGCAGAAGGTGTAAGAGGGAACGCAAGCGACTGATTACTCGAACTAGGAGTCGTACCATCAACAGCACTACTAGGCGTAGGCGTACGACTCCTCTCATCCGAAGCAACCATTGGCGAGATAGGAGGGGTAAGTGTAGCAGATATCGAAGGTGCAGGCGATATGAGCGATCCATGGGATATCGAGGACGAAGGACTCCGGAGTGATCTTGAACTGGACGATGTCGGAGAGATAGTCGGATCCGTCTGACTTCTCTTTATCCCTCCACTAATGATCATCCCCACTCTCCTCCCACTCGAACTCTCACTGACCGTCCTAGCCCTCTCACCACCCACACTCCCACTCCCAATCGACGACATCGAGCTCTTCGTCGAAATGCTAACTTTCGAAATTGAGTTCGCACTCGAACTTCTCGGTAACGAGAAGTTGAATCCTTCCCCAGCATATCGACTCTCCACTCTCGATGACCCATTACTCGAACTCTTCGAGCTCCTCGACCTCACTTCGCTGTTATCGAGTTCCTTGGATAAATATCCAAGTTCGTCGACAACGCTTCGACCTATTTCTGGATCGAATGGCGGAGGAGCTTGCGATTGCGAATTCTCGCCGATAGATGGGAGACTCTTGCGAGTGAGTGTCGACGGAGCATGATGGCGGGTCTTCTTCGCGAGAGGAGTCGTCGTAGTGAAGGCGGAGTATCCTCGGGATGAGGAACGAGAAGTCGACGACTGAACCGATGAATGGGAATTCGTCGACGACGCGTATGATGTATGGGAGAGGGTGGAAGATGGTGGAGCAGACCGAATAGAGGATGAATACGCCGAACTCCTTGACGAATTCGACGAACGCACGCTAAGCGCCGAAACGCGACGTGCTAGAGGAAGAACCTGATCTTCATCGTCCGAATCACTCCATCCAAGCCCAGTAGTCAACCCCACACCATCCCTCAACAACTTCCCATCCCGATGTCGAATTTTGCGTTTCTCAAAATCCTTATTCGATGAAGTCGAAGCGAGCGATGCACGCGAAGTTTTCGAAGATAGGGTCTGAGGAACGGGAGGAGTGGGAGACGGAGTTCTAGAGAGTGAGAACGGGGGAGGAGGAAGTGCCTTGGAATGCGGTGAGAGCAGGCCCTCGCGTAACATGATGTGCCTGCATACCCATCAATCCGATATCCAAGAATTGATAAAAGAAATAAAACGTACGGGAGAGGAGTATGCAAGTCGATACTACTATCGCTGTTATACTCCAAATCCTGGCTCCCCTCCTCCCTCAACACATCCTCCACATCCCACGATCCATCCATCTTCGCCAAACTTCGTCCCCAATCATAGTCGTTCTTCCTGGACGATTTAGGAGGCAATAAATCCTTGATATCCGGACTCTCAGCACGCGTATCGATAGTCGACAGTGTAGCATCCATCCTAGACTTTGATTTTCGCGATTTCGATTTAGCAGGAGGCGAAGACGGGGGAGAGGAAGCAGTAATGACAGTTGCAGGGGTGGGGCGCGATGATGATGGCGGTAACGGAGGTAATGGGCTCGTGGGCGGTCTCCCTATCGGACTAGGCAGGTGATTCGGCGGCACAGGGAACGAATCAAGAAGGAGCGGGAGAGGGGCGCCCTTCCTAATCTTGAACTTGGCCGCCATCGCAGCGAGCGACGACGAGGTGGTCGTCGTCGTGGAGGACATACTCGAGTCGAAGTCCAAGGGGAGGTCGAGGAAAAAAGAGGAGCAGTCGAAACTGGCCCGCGTCGGCTATCGGAATTCCAAATCAAGGGGAATCCACGTTTGGTAAGATCGGTTCGCCGAACTGGATCTTCCACGCCGGAAACAGGGGAATAAAAGAACACAAAAGGGGGATTTTCAAACTATTATGTCGTCTATTGTCTGCACTGAAGCAGATCGGCCGCGGTGGCACGAACGAAGAGGAGCTGTGGAAGAACGCTATGGCCGTGACATGATCACAGAAAAACAAAGCGTAGATCTCAGATCGCTTTCGATCGTTACCAACAGAATTACGCTAAGCGTTCGAGAACACATTCCCCCTTACAAAAATTCCGTAAATCATTCAAAAGAATCCAGCCTCACGTCAACCATCTGACAACCTAAATGACAGCCTCATATTGCATCTCTGATCGACTCGCAACTCAAATCCAGAGCTGCATTTTCCTCTCCCAGATCCTCAGCACCCAACGCAATCCTCGGACGGAAAATCTATTTCCTTTCCCAATCGCCGATCAAAGCACCTTCGTCCACGCTACTCCACCCACAACGACACAGCCACCGATACCGGCACCAGCGCCGGCCAATTCCTGCCGATTCTCACGGCCAATTCAAACCCACAGAAGCCGTTACGTCAAGAAGCCGAGCTCTTCTTTCATGACATCGAAGCCTTCTCGTCGCTGTCAACATCGTCGGACAGCAACACCGACGCTTCTTTCATTTCGTCCGCTGCTCCACATTTTCACTTCTTTGGACGTCAAAGCTCATCTCACCGCCGACGATGGCATCCGCAGTCTGTGTCTCACCTCTCAGCGCATCAACCTAGCTCTCGTCGTGTGACCGCCTCTCAAAAATCCCACTTTCACAATCGACCGGTGAGTAAACTCCCTCGCTTCGAGTGAATACAAAGCCTAATCTCGCCAAACTCCCACCCCAAAATCACACAAAAACGATATAACCTTTCACGATCGCTAGTTGCTACGACCATCACCGACGTCATCTCCCCGGAATTCCCTTGCATACTCGATCTTCCGAGTCCTCCACGCAACTCTATTCGCCAAATCAACTCTCCCGTCCCCGTGCTCGATCACTCACCTCCCCATTCGTCTCAAAGCCGATATCTTCAATCGAAAGCCCCACTCTTATGTATTCTCCGGTCCATCGTCCCTCCCCCAATTTCCCTAGATGCACTTTATCTCGCGAAGACTCAAATCTAATCACCAGTTCTCTCGACTCTTCCAATCTTCCTATTTCTCCCGGCCTATTCCAATCATCCCGAAACTTCTCTTCTAATTCTTCCTCCACGAGCCCATGCCCACGAGCTCATATCATATCAACCCATCATAAGATCGGCACGCTCGCAAATTCTCAATCCAGAAGCCCCAACTTCTAACGCTAACGCTTAGATATTCCGCTTGCCATCTCCAAAAGATAAAACAAAAGAAGAATCTAATCGATATCGCTGTCACATTAGACGCCAAGCTCCGCTCTTATCCTGCCCTTGTTCTCTTTTCAGTCCTCTTCTTCGTCTGTCAACTAGTCCCATATGCTCGACGTTGCAAAGTCTAAAGAATGTTGAGATACCGTGTGGATGGGACTTTCCGATCACGATCACAATCACACGCACACGCTCCTCTTCCTACCGTTCAAATCAACAAATTTGACTCTGACTTCCCTGACAACGCTACCGATATTCTATCAGACGTTTCTCTACGACCTCCTTCTTCTCGCAGTCAGCTGTTCGATTTGATTCTCCAGACGCACGCTCATTCTTTTCTCTCATATGCTGATCATAAAGACCCCATACTGAGCTATCGTGTCGACATCCTTGGCAAGCTCTCTGTCTACAATACTGACGCCGCGTTGATTTCTCTCTCGAATTTTGTCTGCAGCAGCTCGATTTATTCCTCGGTCAAACATCTGTTAAACGAAATATCTTGTGCTCTCGTCGACTTGAACAGCTGTCTAACCTCAGATGCGAACTTCAAGCCAAAACACTCGGAATCGCAACATTGGCGTCTTTATTGTCTAATCGGCAACCCATACATATATCACGCGACTTCCAACTCCTAGCTTGGCGTTTCAAAGCCAAACGCGTCTATCAAATTCTCCAATCGCACTGGTACCAAAACCCCGTTTGTTGCTCCCGCTCGTTGTCGTATACGCATGGCATTAAGCTCTCTAACGCTGTCAATGGTTCATCAAACCGACCCTACTCAAACACTTTCAGTTAGAAAAACCTCTAGATATCCCTCGCCAAAATCGCATGTCTAGTTCTACGGTCTCTGTCTCGGTCTATCGTATCAGGCTTCAGCTGCCGCCTATTCGTTTTGCTCAATGTCCTGCATCCAACAACAGATTTCTCTAATCCTCTCACTGCATCATCGAATCGGTCATTAATATTCCTTGGCGTTTTCGGGTACGCCAAACCTCTCGACGATACTCCCAAAATCGCATCTTCAATCCTAACGTCGCCATATCTGTCCCCTCAAGAATATGATGTACTCCATCACCGCTGATGAGATCTGACGCTCTGAATTACTCTATGTTTTCAGTTGATGACATCGGCTATTCCGATCATTCTCGACTTTCATCATTCCTTTCATCTCGATCCGACATTAATCCAAGCGTCTCATACTCCCTTCCAAAATCCGCCGAATCCCACCCCATCCGGTCTCTATCATAACGCAAACGAAGGTACACAACGACCTACACAAAACTCGGCCTCAAACTGATTTCGCAAACTCCACACTTCACCCATTCGCATCCGGGTTTCTATCGCTCACTCCACTTCAAACGGAACCTCCGAAACCCATCTAAGCGCACATCCCTCCGTCCAATCATCGCGCCTCACACCGCCACCGCCACGCCCATCGGACCCATTCCTTTGCTTCTCCCAAGAACGAATCTCCGGGTATCCATCATCTCAATCCGGAATGAATTCATGCATAGGTCCACTTCGTATTTCCGTTCCGTTCCTGCTCCTTATCTGTGTATTCTCGGATAATCCGGTACGGATACCTAGCGCTATAGCGCGAACGCGAGGATGAATATATATATATATTGATTTATTCCGACCAAAATTCTCAGCAACGTAGACCATCTCGAGCGTACCATAAAATCCTCATTCAATCAATCCTTCACCGACAAATCAAGACTTCAAAGAAATCCAAGAAATCACCGTGGCCAGACCTCTCATAATCATCAATCCGGGCCTTCGCTTCGTACTCCGAATCCATGTCAGTGTCCGTGAGATATCGCGACATCGGCTAGATTCGCAGGGCCGATCCCTTTCATCACCCACCCACCCATCCAATCAGATACCGATAACGAAGACGAAGACAAATCGGAATCATAGCGCCAAGGATGACAGACGGCATCAAATGATCAAATTCCGATCCGAATGTATAATCATGAAAAGAGCCAGACCATCTCCGTCGAATTGCTGGGATTAATAACGAGAGGGCTTGGAGTTATCGTAATAGACGGATAGAGGGCTTAGGGATCTAGACCGGTATATTGACGAAGATTATGGAATATCTGATAAGCCCATCCTAGTGCTCGAGCTCGGTCAAGAGCGCGGTCGAACATAGCATTGAGAGTCCTTTCCCCGGGGTAAGATTCGTCACCATGCTACGGTCGCTCCGACCTCAGAAGCTAAGAGAGCTAGAACAACTAGGGCAAGAACAAGGAGAAGACAGCTCAAACCCGGTGCGATTCCTAGTCAGACGAGTCGACCACCGAACCTGATCAGCGAAAGTCGACCCTTCAAATCATTTATGCTCACGGAGAAAATTTTCAAGGCAGCCCTGCAACCCTACCCAGCGCTCATCACTCATCACGATCCTCACGATCCTCAACACACCAGAACGAACCGCTCAATTTTTCTCCCAAATAACCAACTTTTCTTCTCCAACATTCGCTCGTCTCGTGAAGGACCGATCGTCCACATGCCAACTCTCACAAGCTCTTTCATAGAACACCTCAGAGCCTGGGCGGTGTCTAATTAGTGAGTCCAGCACATGGCATCCTCGTGCTCGTTCCTTGACCTTAACGTGCCTTGCGAATAAGCTTACGTGCCTTATTTCGATCATCTGTCAATTCGAGTACGATCCGCAGTCCGAGCTCATCGGCCGAATGAGAACAGGTCTAGACTTCGGCCTTTGACAGAGTTCCACTCCTTTGAGCATCCACGAAATGAGAGGAGTGAAGGAGACGAACGATGAGCTTGGATGCAATGTTCAAGATACATAGCTTACGTGAGCACTGCATGACACCTGTTTCGGGCGCTTGAGAAGGCGCCTAATCTTCTTCCATCATTCATGGTGACAGCTTCCCGTCACATATGCCGCAGAAAAGAGTTTCCCGGGGCAAAAAACAAAATTAACTCATCGCTACTTGATCGTCGACGCAATACAGTAATCATTCCATAAAGCGGTCGTTCAGGAATTTTCACCTCTCTTGCATCACCCCGAGTCACGGTATTCTTGCGACACCTCATCCGACACTACTACTGGGAAACTGATACCGACATAGGAGCCTTAGTATCACAAGGGTAAAAGGCATATTATCGAAAGATGCTCACCACTTCAGAGCACCTCCAGCGAAGTCGTGCGATCAGCGAATTTTGGCCGATTTCATGATGATAACGGTCTTGTCTATGTGGGTAATAGGGATACAGAGATCGTGAATGCTAAAAAAAGTACTCGTGGATCCTCTGGATGGTCACTCAAACCCTCAAATCCCGAGTCTATCTCGATTTTCGTCTCAACCACCGTTAGACGCCCAGACGCGGTCAGTAATTAGGATCAAGATGAGGTTATTTCCGTCTCAATCTGTGAAAAATAAAGTCAACTTCTCGAAACTCTTTCAGTCGTATGTCACGATACGAGACTCGCGCTGCCCCTTTGGTTCATTTCTCAACAGCTGCGTCCCCGCAACGCCCACTCGAAGTTCGTCACCACATCTACTGCTAGTCCTCATGAATTCGAGTCATACAGCTTTATTCTATCATCTGATCTCGTCGATATCCCGATTTCTGCTTTGTTTCCGCTCAACGATACGAGTGAGTCGCAAACGAAACGAGACGCAGTCATTCTATCTTGCTGCAACCGACTCTGTACTTGGATTGCTTGACGGAGATACATCACGTGGGATATAGAATAATACGACGATACATCATGCATGTTCTAACGAGTGTGCAGATGCTGATTTACGGTTTGTCTCGCTGGATATGTCTATCAATATTGCACGAGATACAAGCTGCCCACACGTGGCTTTTCATCTTCGAAAATGAACAACACAATTCGACCTTCAGAAGGATCGACGCGGCGCATGAAGTACATCTGACCACCTGTCAGTTCATGAGGAAGCGCGATCCTGAACCTCGAACGTCTTGTGCAAGAAGCGTTAAAGCAGGATATATCTAGGAGATTCTCTGTTTTTCCAGCAGATCCGAAATGAGCAGAGTGCTCTCTGGTAAAATGAGCGTAAAATGCATCATCAGGGTCACCTTTAAGAATGAAAGGAAATGAACGAAAAGGATCCTCCGTTCGTGTAGGGTCAAAGCGAACAGAGACCATATTTTCTGTATCAAAAGGGGAGGCCATTTCTCCGTACCTGTCGACGACGAACTCATCGATCGGGACGTATTGAGAGAGAGTAGACTCATTGCTCCCGTCGAGGAGTGATGGGACAAGGTGTCCGGGGATGAGATAACTGTGCGTGAGCTTCAGCTTTTCTTGAGACCACAAGAGTTCTCGTGATTTCATGAGAAGATTGCTCCGGACCAGCGGAGTTATTCTTGGGATATCGGCCAAGAGAATTGCGCGTCGATTGCGGACAAGTCCTGGGGAGTTCTGAAGAACGACATGAATGACGAGTTTCTTCAATTCCGTGTGGAGTTGAAGACGTGTAATAGTGGGAACCTTAAAGAAAAGTCAGTGTGATGATAGCGTGAGCTGAGTAAGAACGGACTAGTCCCTCTACGCCAGTCTCATCTGCAAAGGATGGCAAATCGACAGAGAACTCGGTCCCAAAGCCTTGCTGGTAATCGATAATTCCAAACCGATTCAAGCTCATTGTTTCTGTGGTATCTAGTGTGGTGTCTAGTATGACTAGAAGAGGTCCGTGTAAGGCGACAACACTGAATGAATTCGGCAGAGTGTAGTTTTGGACGCGAGTGATATGCGGATCAGCTTCTGGAGACTCTTCAGAAGGGAACGAAAGGTTAAGAATGAATGTTTCGGACGGAGAGTTCTCGCGGCTTTAGAGGAGTGTATCAGAAAGATGTCACAGTAAAGTTAAGGAACTCGATCCACCTGGGCCAGTCATTGATTGTGAAAACGAGGATCGCTTTTCCAAATCCCACGCTTTCAAACTTTATATCTTGTATCTTTCCTCTTGCGACGAAGATGGGCTCAGAATCCAGTCCTAGATCGCCACGCCTGATATTCCGAATCCACAGTCGTTCGCAATGACTGGCGATCACCCAATCTCCGCTAGGCAAGAATGCGGTCAAATGTTTCCCGGGTTCCGAGATTTTGGAATATCGGATTGGAGTCGCGATGGGAGCTTCAAGGCGACTTCGGATGTCTACTGCACGCATTGCGAGCCGAAGGAATAAGGAGTTTGGGATAGTCGATAATGTTTCCCCGACGGGAATTGGAAGATCGTGGATATCTGGAGAGTTCATCCAGATTGAGCGGTTATTTTTGAGAATAGTATAGAGTCTACTCGATACCTAATTTGCATATAGGTCTTCCGTTCAAACCAGTCCCAGGCGAGTGAATCCGAATGACTCACTTGTGCAATCGAGACCAATGTTGACAGACACTCGTCACGAAGGATTTCGAGCACGAGTTCAGGAGCAATGGTATGAATATTGGGATTGACCCGCATGTTACTCTGCGCACGACGAATTAGGGGCACTCTCGAATTTCAGTCGTTCGAGTACGATGATCCAGAGTTCGAAATCAATGTGTCCAGCAAGTGATCCGTGCGCAGGATCGGACTATAGATATATACGTATCTCGCTGTCTTGGGTATCCAAATGATGAAAGTAAAGGAGGAGCCAGGATGAAAATGATCCTTCGATGCAACGATCAAGGATGAATGGCTTACGTGAGCTTTGCCTGGCGTCGGATGTCGGATTCTTCAAGCGCTTTCCGGGCGCTTAGCTTCTTTCTTTCGTGCGAGGCACGGCAACTTTAGTACTATAGTCACATGCGTGGGTATGGGAAAGACCCTTATCGTGCCAAATGCAGTAGGACCCTGCGCGTTCGTTCCTTAAGCTTGGTAAGCCTTGTAACCGTTTGTCTCAGCCGTAGCCGTCGTCGTGCAATATACCACCGGCGCCATCGTCATCCCAGCTCATCCAGTGCTCCTGAATACTCTCGTTATGCCCCTGGATCATAGAGAGATCTTGTTTCGTGCCACAACACGCCACAAATAGCAACTAGAATATGCCCGCCTCGCTAATAAAATTTTCTCTGTCTCTCACCTCTACTCTTTGAATACCGGTTACACTCCCAAAAATTAGGGCGAAATGCTCTCGAATACTCAGGAATTAATCCTCGCATCCAGTCATGATCTACTCGCAGCGTATATTTTATACCTAGGTACCTCCAACACTCCTTATTCTTGCCGACAAAATTTTCATACATTCCTTTCAGATGTGCCCGAGTGCTTAGACCTCGAAATGCCATTAGATAATCCTCTCAAATGGGTTGATGAGGAGACATTTGGTGGTTTCTTGAATCTAGTATGGAACCAGGAACAAGCTGCGGGACCAAAGTGCGTCTCGATGTTTATCACGCTGTTAATTAGCGCTCATGACGATAACATTATAGCGTACCAATTCTACCACCGGCACGTCCAGCCACTCCAAACATGTCCAATACATCACATCCCATTATCGACCTCTGTTCTCCCGCGATCCCGGATGCATCCGACAACCATGCGTTCGCGGCTGCCTCATTCGCCCAAGCAATTGACATTTCATCCGATGAATCCGACGACGATTCTGCAGTCAAAGGAAAGGGGAAGAAAGTCGATGATAAGCCTGGATATATTAATGCAAAAATATATGTTACATTGAAAGAGGATGTTGAAGAGGTGATACACCTCAATCGTGTACCTCAGCGTTGGCCCGTTCCGACAAAGTCAACTGCTTACGTAATTGATATCGATCTTGACGGACGGAAACCAACAAAGGGAGGAATAGCCATGAAACCTGATGCTTTCATCAAAAGCGAGGTTCGTAGTTCTCTGTTTTGAGTAACTTACTCTGACATCAACAAAAGGATCCGGATTCATGGGGAGGTGGTACCAATGGTTCTGATAGTGATCCCCGAAATGTCCTCATTCTCGACAACTTACCGTGTCGACGTTCGCAACACAACTGTCAAGGAGCCGACATTTGCGAATATTTTGATTCGGATTTAATTCAGAATTATGAACGCACCAGCAACGACGATCTCAGTACTGTGCGAAATATATTTCACCATCATTTGACAGCCAACGAGAGGGATGCCGCAACAATATTGGGCCAGACAGCCTCGTAAGAGATATATTCTTCAATTTATGATCCACCTATTAATGCTGAACATAAGATTTTTCCGAATAACAAGAGCAAAATCGTGCCCATGTTCCAAAGATGCACTGATTGTGCTCAAGATTCGGGCTAATGTATGCTTTCGGTGATTCTCGAAAACATACTGGCTAACTAATATGACCTCTATCTAGGGGCCTGACCTGAACGGAAAGCGCATGCATATTGGCTGTTCACGCGACAAGGGTCCCAGTGCTGTTGCACATTATCATACTCTAATTCCGAAAGAAATCGACGAAAATATACTGTCGGAACTGTGGCATGACGAAGTGGTTTCTGGAGACGAGTGGAGGGATTATACTGAGCCTTGTGCAACGCTTCTACACCCTCGCCACGGCCGTCAAAAGAAATGCAGTAAGTTTTGGCTCTTGTCACTTTCACTTCGCTTATTCACATTTTGGCTGCCAGAGCACATTCATTTCCATGAAGGACGATTAGTTATAGGGGACCTGGTTAATCGAAGATGTCCGGCCTCCCGTGTCATGTATACACCTATCGATCCGACGTTTAAAAAGTGTGTAGTTATATTTCGGGGCAAACACAACCATCCTCCGTTCCCAAACGAGAAGGTTACATTCGACGCTCTCGAAGACCTCAGAAAATGTGTTGATTTGTTTGGTGAATGTGGTGCTACCGGAGGGAAGGTGAATGCAGGTATAATTCATGGTTTTAATCATTTGCAAGATGGATGCTAACCACAATCTTTCCGACAATGAAGCCTCATCAACAATTGCAGCCCTAGGTCAGCCTCTCAACGTCAAGCATGTTTCACTGCGAAGCAATCGGAAGATACAGACAGAAGTACGAAAGCTCAAACAAAATAACTCCCCAGTCGGGGTTCAATGGGAAGGTACCTACAATTTATTCAGTGGTCGGACAAACAATACTAACGAACTTGATTCCAGGAGTAGTACATTCTTATCAACAGGAATTGGGCCTCCCTGCGTCCGAGCGGTACATCCGCCATCTCTCGATGGATGGAGCTCGGAAGCTCCTTGTCACAGCAAACGCTGATCTCGCTCGATTGGTTCATCAGGTTAAGTTCATATGTTGTGACTATACATTCAAAAGGCTGCGCAGTGATCTGAATGAGTGGGAAGTCACACTCATGAATGAACGAACACACGAACGTGAGTCTATTCTCAATTTCTTGAGATCCGTTGGCGTGGTACCGGTGTCTGACATCTCATCAAATTTCCATAGGTGTCACTATCTCTCGCATATATTGTAATCAAGCAACTACGGAGGCCTTTAAACGGGTGTGGGAGGAGTTTTTTGCTGCCATCGAGAATGCGACGGGACAGAAATTGCTCATGCTCCCGTTTCATGGCGAAGGAAAGCTACGTGCCATCATATGCGATGCCGAGCCAGCTCAAGCAAAGGGGTTGGGTCTTGTGCTAGCACGACTCAATGATCCACAAATCAGCGGAATCAATGAGACAGATCCCGATATCCTACTAACGTATATATTCAAGGTATGTGTGCAACACTACGATCGGTGAGTCATAATTTCGTTCTACAAATCCAGTTGATAAATCTTCTTGTATTGAAGGGGTCTCCTGAAGCTCGCCGCCGGCGGCAGGTCTTTGGTAGATTATTTGAAGACCTTTCGATCTCTCGAACACCCTGGGGATTTCCAAGCATTTGCGAAGTTCTGTCATGAAAGCCCTCTGGTGGCTGTAAGAGGTACGTTCTATCATTGATATAGCATGTGTTCCGGATCATCATATTATTTCGCAGACTGGTACAATAATAAGACAATGTATCCGTGGTACCTACCAGCACTAAACCGAAATCTATCGCGGATGACCGCAGAGGCATGGATGAGCACCCCCGACAGCACCAATCTCGTAGAATCCGCACATCCAGCAGCTAACCAAGCCACAGGCACCGGCCTCGGACTTCTTGATGCAATCAAATCGTAAGATGTTTGGTATATATCAGCATCTGATCCTTGACTGACATTGGCATAGGGCTCGGAAATATGACTTCGAGGTAGCAGCCTCTATTGCTGCTGCTGAGCAGTCGATGATTTTGCGCAACACCTTGAACGACACTGCTTCGCGATTGAGTCGGAGGGTTGGACGTGCGGCGACTCGAGCGAACAAGGACGAAGCTCGACGAGAAATCATTAATCGGATTGAAGAGACCAACAAAGCATTGGAAGAATCTACGCAGATTTCAAGAGCCGAGGTCGAAAAGCGAAAGGAAATACAAGAAAAACAGAAAGGGCTTCGTACGTTGTACAAGTCAATCCCCTCTTCGCAGCCCATAGTTCCGCGCTCGAGCCAACGGTCCGTCAGGCCACATCTCCAGATCCCCGTCCCTCATGCTCAAAATCGCACCCCTATCCCTCAACCCACTTATCCGGCACCTCACCCACCCTCGTTCTGGCCCTCAGCGTACCCATTCACCGATTTCCACCACCACGCCTACACCGTCGCCGCCAACTCCTCAGAGGATGTCGTGCCGAATGTTCCCGAATTTGTACAGGGATCGTCGAGGGGAATCGGAGGGAATGGAGGGAATGGAGGGGATGCTGCTGGTGCTGGTGTGAATCCGTACACCCCTCCTAACTACGGTCACGGTTATCACTATAATTAAGATCAGTACTTACCACGGACTCATTCAAAATAGCTTCTAGGTACTCACCTTTAGTACTATCTCGCTCTTAATAGAAAACGGTTATGACACCGAATATGAATAGCTCATCGGTTCGGTGCTGGCGACGGTTGAGGATGCGGGTACACGGTCGAGTTGGTCGGACTGGACGATGGCGATGTACCTTGCATTGGTCAGCGTACCCTACTCGGCACACATGCCGTTACTCTCACGGACATGACTATAGTACTAAAGTTGTATGGACTCCTTTCGTGCATTCTGAAACCACCGATACAATCATCGCCCCCGCTTCAAACCAACATGCGAGTTCAGCCAAACCTTCATAACATTGCTTCAGAACTTATACTCGAAATACTCCACGAAGCTTCTCTAGCTACTCTAGTCGGCGTCGCACAGGTGAGCTCAAATTCATTCCTCCGAGACACATATCAACCGACTCCGATCAACGAAAGACATCAACGAGACTCTACAATATGCTCAAGGAAACACGTTCGATCTGGATGAGCGCTCCCGATATACATGATCTCCCCCTACCCACCGCTGAAACCCTCTCCACAATCCCAACCTCTTCATTACTCCGTCTCGCAATTCGTGCCGTCGATATCCGACGAAATCTCGAAGCTCCTTTAGCCATCCCCATCAGAAACTTCAAACTCTCTGAATCCGGGATAAATTTAACGGCTTTCTTGCCCGGCGGAGATTGGATCCTCATCACTCACTGCGAAAGACTATGGATCCACAATCTCGCGCATGGAGCCCCTAATTTAGACTCCGAGCCTATATTTGTCTCCACCGGAAAGATTCAACATATAAATTTCGAAAGTCTAGGATTTGGAAAAGCAATCCTCGTCTTGACAATCGACGACTATCCCACGTAAGTCCCGTTTCTTCCACTACGACACATCCTTCTGATAAACTCCTCTCAAGCCACGAAAACTCACCCTGTCAAATATCCATTCTCAACCTTCGTTTTCCTGTCGAGAGCTCCCTAGAGGCCGATCCGTACATCACACGCATACAAAATTATGCTCTCCCAGATTCACACAACGTCGTCGCCATGCACGGGCCTCTCTTAGTCATCTCAGACACCACACACGGCACCACTGGAGGAGAAAGCAACAACACCTTCGGAATCATCGATTACCAGCAAGGTTTCGGCACCATCTTCTCCATCGACTTGCCCAACTTCACAGACGTTCTAGATGGGAATGAATTGGTTAGTCTTGTTCCACCTCAATCTACACTATCATCCGTTGAAATTCGTTCAGATTCCCACTATTGCGCGTATTCGATTCCACCCCATCCTGAAGAAACTCATCGTTCACGTCCATCTCCAAGAGACGGAAGAATTTCTTCACGACCGTCGTGCAATTCTCTTGTTCGACATTCCAACCATAGCTCCATTATACCGGACCAATACTCTCCTTAAGTCGCGAGAACTCCTATGGTCCGAAGGAAGACTCATCCCCACCCACACCTATCTAATCCCGGATCGCCTTTCCGAATCAATTTTAAGCTCTCGGGACGAAGCCACGGTTTCTCGATACATTCCGATCGATGAGTTCGTACTCGACAGACATCCAGAGAGACGCTCAGCATCCGAAACCCGAAACTTGATATCCATTCGCTTCGACCCCGCCAGTCCAGACGAATCTTTTGTCTCATTCTCCTTCTTCCTGGAAGATGACCCCAATGACGAATTCTATACCCATTTTAGCAGGGATCATTCTCCCTATCTTGGATTTCCAGGACAAGTTCAAGATCTCCAAGTGATATCATGCTTCAACGCTTCATGCACGAGGCGGTCGAGGATTAGGATCCCCCTTCCCACAGAACTGACGCGCGGTCAGTTGTACATGATTCATCGTTTCAATCCGACCGACGGTCGACTTGTTCTCCAAATCTACGAGGATGAGGAATGTCACACTGGCAGATTGTACATGATGCAGTACTGATTGTCATGTAATAAACGACCGAAACAATAGAACCGATAAATAGACCTTTATTGGATCGTGTGTCTTCGGAACATATGCGAAATTTCACGTAGTTTCCGCTTGGACAATTCGTATGCCGAGTGTGTGCGAGAAGTGAGAAATCAACTGGGCATAGACGAGAGTCAGATAATGAACGCATGGACTACGGGACTTGAAATTATGAGGAATAGCATTCAATGTGGTATCGTAGTACAGGGCGCTGATGCTTGAACGCAGAGATTGTGTAGGCCAAGTCAGCAGGGCGAGCCTCCGAGGGTCTCGGAACGTGAAATGCGTTTGAAGAAAATCAATTTTTGCCGGCAGCAGATAAATTTCGACCGAATAGGACAGAAATGATCTTATGTTGAACTTTGGAGGTTAAATTGACGAGAGGACGATGTTGGATCTGCGAACTCGGATCGTCCACGTCAGGGCGCCTAAAGATATAGCAGCGAATGAGTTGTTCGAGAGGTAACAAATTCAGTATAGCCGCAGAATATCCAGAGTAGTCGATGTAATGAAGATGCCAGAGCTTATATCGATCGGGGCAGCAGATGTCGGGATGGGGTGGCTGTAGCCATCGTAGCGCTTGACAAGAGACAGAGAACGATACGAGAAGTACCTGCTGGTTTGATGACGAACTGACAGGACCAGGGACGTTGGTCGTTAGATGAGGCATCGAAGGAGAGAGTCGATCGGAGCGATAGAATAATCGGAGTTCGGTAGTTTCGCTCATGAAAGGCCGAGCTGGAATTTAGACGTCGTATGATTAATATATCCTACCACCTGGATTTAGTATAGTTTAGACAAGCGATAAGCGTTAGCGAGGGCGAGACATAGCGTACCTGCCCAAAACTCGGAGAAGAGCCCATTGAGATTTCTGTGAGCTTTCGTCACTTCATCGGAAGCTCTGAACCAATGAAACGAGTGGGGAATGCGCTTGCAAGATCGTTAAATCACCGAGTATTCATATGAGCAAGAGGTTAACAGAAATATAACAAACACTCCATTGATGATTTGACCACCATAATCACCAAAAATCAACGCATCGTCATCATATTCCGCGAAACTTTGAAGATTGCTCACCATGTTAGTCCGGCCACGCAAGCAAATTCCAGACTGACGTGATCAGCAGTTATGATCATGAACGTCATGGGAGTAAAGGAGGAGACAGAATGATCAGCAACGCACAGCTGCGACACGTATGTACAGGTTGAGCTGGAAGGCTTACGTGATCAGTGCATGTCTGGTCGGACTTCGGTTATTTGGGCGCTTCGTTTCCGCTAACCCTCACTGGCACCAGTGAAGCTCGGGATCCCACAATGACATCCAGGTCTCTTCAGACTAACACTCGAATCACGCCGAGTCTTCATACGATTGCCTCTGAATTAGTGCTTGAGATACTTCGTGAAGCTTCTTTGGCTACTCTGGTCTCCATCGCTCAGGTGAGTTTTCTCTAATTCATCGCCACGAGACGCGTCTGAACAGAAGCAACCTATGAATTTAAGACATCCGCTAGACTATACAACATGCTCAGAACAATTCGTTCGATATGGATGAACTCCCCCGACATCCACGATCTCCCAATCTCCGCTGGCGAAACCTTAACCACCATTCCAACCTCCTCATTCCTACGGCTTGCATTGCGAGCCGTGATCATCCGAACTCACCTTGAAACTCCCTTTGCTACGCCAGTCCAAATACTCAAGATTTTCGAACTCGGAGTCGAAATGAGCGTGTTGTTGCCTGGCGGAAACTGGGTGATCGTCACTCACGGCGAGAAGATGTGGATCCACAATATCGAACATGGAAGTCCCGAAATAGATTCCGAACCTATCTTTCTTGCCTCTGGAAAGATTGAGCATGTAAAGTTTGAAAGTGTTGGATCTGGCAAAGCTACCCTCGTCCTGATGATCGCTGAATCGACAAAGTGAGTCGTCACCCCGTCATGTAAGATCTGCGTACTCATGAACTAGAAGCCTTGGACTCTCGCAATCTCAAGCATTGATATTCGATCTTCATTTTGCACCCGAGGGATCCTCTGAAGATCGTCCTCACATCGCATCCGTTGTTTCCTACCATATTCCAAACCTGTTCACCATTGTTTCCATTCGCGGACATTTTATCATGACGGATGACCCTTCAGATTCAGGCGACCGCTTGGTGATAATCGATTACCAGCGAGGCTCTGGGACCAACTTTGACATCAGGCTAGCCAACTTTGCAGACGAGATTGAGACAGAAGAACTGGTTTGTTTCAATCCCATCCCCCATGATCTTTGAACAACTAAAAGCTAAACAGGGCATGACTATCTATGACATCAGCTTCATCGACACCTTGCAAAAACTTGTTATTCTTGCCTATCTTCGCACTGCCGATCGCGAGGTAATTCTTTTCGCAGATGTTCCAGCAATTGAGTCAGTGGGTACGCCGAAATCAGGCGAGATTTCATGGTCTCAATCAACACTGCATCCGACACATCAGTATCTGGTTCCTGACTTTCAATCCACAAAACTGTTAATCTCTCACGACGAGGCTCTTCTCTCTCGACACATTCCACTTCACGAATACACGGCTCCCAGTACCGGTGTTTATAGCAAAATCTTCCATGGGCGAGATATCATATCAGTCCGCTTAGCACCGAAGGGCGCCGACGGAGAGATGCTATTCTTCCGTTTTCGTTACGAGCAGCATCCTGATGATTTATATTACACCTCTTTCAAAAGGGATCATTCCCCAGAGTTCGAACTTACCCCATCCGTGCACTCTCGGCAGGGAATATCCTGCTTTAACGCTTCATGCACGAGGCTTTCGAGCTTACGAATCTCGATCCCTGAAGAATTACTGCTCGGCCGGCACTACATGATTCAAACGGTCAATCCAAATGAAGGCCGGATCGTTTTACTTATATACGACGATGAACAGGAGAATATGGGCCGGTTGTATATCATGCAGTATTGATGACTCTCAATACACTTGACCACATCATCGAAGCGATAAGCATGACTCTTACAGGCCGTGCGTCTTCGGCTCATTTGGTATAATCATGAATGCGTCCGTGCGAGGGCATTTTATGCGTTTGTTGCAGAACCAATTACCCCACGATATTTCCATTCCGCCTTGTTACGTTGACGCCACAATTGTACGTTGATCAAGAAGCAGGAAAGAGGACCTGGGCGGGATTCGATCGTATACGATATGACGAGGTGACATAGTGTGATGAGGATTCGTAGTCGACTTGGCAGCGACCTTGACGAAGGCGGTCACATGTGTCGCGGCACAAAAATTGTCAAACTTAGAAAATCGGCAGATTGGACCGTATGCTCGTATGATACCCATAAAATAACATGTCGAGCCTTGAAGGCATCCGAAAAGACAGAAGATCGATGTTGTATTGGGGATCTCTAACCGATCGCGTTCGATCGCCTAATGATTTCAATGCAAGCGATGGTTGGAAAGGAAGTCTGAGGAAATTCAAACTCTCGGCGCACGATTACTAAGTAAGTGCAGCCTGCTGACCGCCCCAGAATATTCACTACAAAACCGCCAAAAACTTGAGACACCAATCTCTCAGAAATGGGAAGCAGATCAAATGAGACCGATGAGCTGGAGCCTGGACGCGCCCGGACAAGAAGGACATTATTGGAGTTTCCAAGGCTGCAATGAATGCGAAGGTGTGAGAACGATGTTGTGTTCCGATCTCTGGTTGATGTCAGAGAGCCGAACGATATAGGCAGGATATGGTTGCGAAGAAAATCGGCAGACATTCAGTCTCCCGGCGCGCGATCAGGTGGAGCTAGAGAATATTCAAGTAAGGTCATCTGAGACATTGTCTCAAGATCTGTATCCGTCACCCAATTTAGAGACAAACGCTATCATCGAAAGATCGGCCAATTTTGGCCGAGCGCTCTCAAGCGACGATCTTTTCTTAGAATCGTCAGCTGACTTCCGTGGTAGAAGGATTGAGTACTATCCATGCAATTGGTTGGCTAATACCGATCCTGGTGCCAACAGAGGCGATGTGTTCTCAGAAAGATTCATCCTTGCCCGAACGATAGGCAAGTTGCTATTAAATTGTCTCTGGAGCATCGACAGTTCCTCTCCAAGATCAAGTAGGCCAAGTCTATCTTTAGCATGTTCTTGTCCGCAGTGTATTCTGGAGACCGTGCCATGTAGTCTTGAGCTCGCTGGCATCGAAATTGAAGCCAGAAGATTTACTGATCAGACCAAAGAAAAGTTCCGATTTTTTTCTTCGACATAAGACATCAGCATACTTGATCTCATAATTCAAGACTTGCAGAGATTGTAGTTAGAATTTTCGATATCCAGAAAGGCGAGCTAGAGCAATTGAAGATGGATGATCGAATCAACCCAAGCGCCATGTTCCGAACTCCGAACCGTCCGCAGTCATAGCGCGTTCTCCAGCTTTCTTCTCCGCCCTGATTGCTATAGCCGCTTTACTTCGCTTAACATCGTAGCACGCGGTGCTTTAGCCCACCTCGCGACAGAGAGGTGAATTTAAGCGTCTTATCCGTGCTGGAATTCTTCTTGAGTAGCAATCAAATATATATAGTACAATGTACAGCATCAAGAATATTTCGACTTATATTCGGCGTAATCTCCGATATCTCCGACAATGCGTCACCGGCAGGGCTGGTACATCGCTCATTCAGCTCGCTCAATTCCGCGGATTGGCAGCTGGAAAGTGACAGGTGGGTAGGTTCACAGGTGTAGAGCATAAATATCTAATTTATTTGGCGAATGAGTCTGAGGCAGAGGAGCGGCTGGCAATATGGCCGAGATACACAGATTTCACCTCGAGCACCCCCCCGCACTCCCTTTCCGCCGCTAACCCCGTGATGATGTAAGAGAAGAACCGGACACTTAAATTCACCTTCGCTTCGCTTCGGTGAATAACCACGGACTATGATCGCCGCGCGTATTGAAGAGCTCTTTCGCCCCTGTTATCATCTCAGAGACTAGTTTTCGTCTGGTTCATCCTGACTGAGGCCAAGGTCCTCGGTCGCCAGTGCTCCAGATAATGTTTCCACCTAGGCCTTCGCCGTCGTACTTGCCATCGCCCGGGCACCATTCTGGCACTGTACATTGGATGATAGACGGATGTACTCGAAACCTTCAAGTTCGTACCGGAATCACGGCCTCGCTCTGGAGTGAGTTCTTCACAATCATCCCATTCATAATCCACAACTTTAATCTTCATGTTTCCAGGCGTTCTCCTCGTCCTGTTCCTTATCACCTCCTGCATCGTCCTCGGCCGCTTCGGCCTCCACCGAAAAGGCCGCCTAGTCCTCTCACTCCTCCTCATCACATTCATCATCGCAACCGTCGAATTCGGCTTGAACATTCGCAGCATCAATTCTCAAACACCAACTCGAATCGCACATCCCAAAGAATTGAATTGTGGGGATAATGATCAGCTGTATCTTCGGATTCCGATGGTTCTTGAGATGTTCATTGGGGATGCGTTCACGGTGGGGGTTGGCATACGTTCATGCGGACAGGTCATTCTGATGTGTTTGCTAGATCTATCGGACATGGCTTCTGTGGGACCGGAGACTCCTCCCAATAATATTTCCCTCGATTTTGCTATTCGTTCTTGGTCGTGAGTCCCTCGCATTCGCTCGACGTGGTATTCATTAATCTCATCCTCGTATTACTAATAGAATGGATCATTCTCATGTCTGTAACGCCCGTCGTGACCTATCCTGTCGTCATTCCGGTCTCGCTTGCATTAAACATCGCATGCCTCAGTAAGTCTGAATCTGTTTATTCCTTTTTATATGAACATAAATTCATGGTGTGCAGGTTTGATCGGATACCGTCTCTATACTCACCCCAAACTCCCGCTACCCCGCCTTTTCATTCATACAATGATCTCGTAAATCTCTTCATCAACTCGTATGGCCATGCACTGAACTCTTTTACAGAACCAGCTGCCTCTATATCATCCTATTATTCTATTTCATGATCACGATTTTCACAAGATGGCACTATGCCATAGCACTCGCAGGACCTATTTCGGTGAGTATTGCCCAAGGTCAACCCTCATCCCGCTGATCACGGATTGAGATCTAGATTACAACGGTGATTGCGCTATCTCTCAATCTACTGGTTCTTCAAGCTTGTCTTCCCGGCGCGTTTACCAGCGAGGGCATGATCCAGCTCACGGAACACGGGCTAGTCGGGCTTGACCCAGTTGGGACTGATACGACTTTTCCGACCGATCCTATCATCGATATCATTATGTTTGGTTGACAAATCACTCGGGGAATGAGCAATCAATTCTTATTACCTGAACATGAATTATCGAGTGGCGCAAGTGGCGTGATGATCTGGTCTGTGATGAGAGGGCTTCGCGGATTACAGGAGCATAGGGAAGGGGAAACCCGCTTGTTAGCTCAGTCCTACCTCTATGGCACAGAGACCGTAATCTTCACCGTAAACAGCGGAACGCGCGACGTGCGAGAACGTGTTTGGGCGCCTGATCGGAGTTCGAATCCTTCACTCCCATTCTTCGACATAGCCAAAGCGCGTTGCTATTGTGCTATTGTACTCTTGTATAATCCTATATCTTGACTTGTTCATACTACCCTCTGTTCTATTTCTTGATGTATTATGGAAAGTTCCGAGCGTTCAAAATGGTCGAAACTCCTCAAGGAACGCGATGACAAGGTCCGTTTCTGGTCCTGTTCGGTGGTCATTATACTTCGAGACGCTGATGCCCTTAGTCTAGATTAACACTCTCCGAAATCAGTCATCAATTCAAGCCCTTCATCTCTCCCAGACGACCTCCCAACTTCTCGCAACCCAGTCAAAACTGACGGCCCTCCAATCAACCCTTGTGAATCTCGAATCCAACATCAACTCTTCCGACCTCAAATACCGACGAGCTCACGACCGTGTACGAGCTTCAGAGAAGGAACGCGACGATCTCAGAGGAAGTGTGCGTCTCTTAACCGAGAAAGGTACGCCGTCCAGCCTATTCGCTCCCAAGCGTATTTCTTGAATTTCGGAATTTATGAAAGACTTCCATCTTCAACAGTCGAGAATGAGGGTACATCCAGGATGCGCGCTGCTCACATCATCCTTCCACGTCCTATACGATTGAAAGATCAACTGCACACTTCATCGTCTTTCCCGTCTTCGAGACATCAACGTTCTTCGTCGCAGTCCATCCAGGCTCCCGATCCCCACCCTGAACACGACGCAACAGATGAAGCTTACATCACACATATCCTGCGCGCTCTCACTG
The DNA here is from genome assembly GCA_001630475.1 of Sistotremastrum niveocremeum HHB9708. Taxonomy (NCBI): domain Eukaryota; kingdom Fungi; phylum Basidiomycota; class Agaricomycetes; order Sistotremastrales; family Sistotremastraceae; genus Sertulicium; species Sertulicium niveocremeum. The sequence goes on from KV419472.1 coordinate 31,373, forward strand.
ACGAGCTCACGCAAGCTCGAAAGGAACTTTCCATGCAACGCGAGAACTATGACACGCAGGTACGTAATTCATCACTATCAACTACTTCTCATCTCATCCCGATCTAGCTCACATTCCTCGAAGCTCAAGTCGCGCACCGCGATGCACTGCTGGAACGCTATATTCACTCCCCTCCTAATCCATCTCCCGATCCACCCAATCTACCGATAGCATCATCCAGTCGTAAACCCGTCTCGAACGATACTCAAGGCACCCTATCGAATAGCCCTCCCCATGCCGAAGCCCTCCGAATCATCCATACGTCGCATCTGCGCAATCTTGAATTGGAGGAAGAAATTCGACACTTACGTAATCGCCTCGAGGAAGAACGTGCACTGCACGAGTCTTCCTCCAACTCATTTGGTCAGAGAGAAGCGGGAGGAACGCATCGTCCTCAATCCATTAATCGCGACGAAAGCCGAACAGACCAACATTCACGAGATCGCAGCGGAGATTTAACTCCTACTCAGGTCCCCGCAGTGAGACCTGATGTTCGGGACACTGGTGTCGGAGATACTACACTCGACGCTGAGATGAATCTCGGGATGGAGAGCGTGAATCGACTCGAGTTAGAGATCGAAACACTACGCACCCGAGTTCACGAACTCGAACAAGCTCTGGATCATTCGAGGGATCATTCGGATGATTCTCAGGTCGAAGACGATCCCCGGGCCGATCCCGATCCGAAGTCGCCGTTACCTTTGACCGACGAAGTTCGACCTCCTAATCCCACTTCGCCTGACAGAGAGCTCCTGGATCCTCCGTCTCCTAATCCTCTGCTCTCGCTGCCCCTTCCGTACGTCTCAGCCTTCCAAGTTTTGATACATACTCATTCACTCTCTACTCTCACCAGACCTTCCTTCGGGCCCATTCCTGGGCTGTCGACTCTACATGCTCAAATAGCCGATCTATCCTCGGAACTTGAGCGTCTGCACACCGAACAAGACCACATCACTCAAACACAACACCAGCTATCCGTACGTCTCTCTCAAGATCTCCACGTATCACCGAGCCTCACTGTATATTCTGCTCCTAGGAACCAAGTCCTTTCATCGAACAACCTTCTTTCTCGACAGTTCTCCTCATCGAAGAAGAATGTATTCGGTTTGTACATCTTGTCAGCGATTTATTAGTGTAATCTCTCATATCGTTCATCAGACTCCGCAAGTCGGAAGAGAATGCTCGTCAGGAGCTAGCTTACGTCAAAGCCGAGCTCGATGCTTGTCTTGCGCATCGCGCTCATTCCCGAACACCAGCTCATATACAACCACATGAGCATTCGTTGGACGAGAACGATCATGAAGACACACATCATGACGAATCCCAACATATCGACTCCCGATACGAATATTCAGCCGATGTAGACGAGTCATTTCATTCCTCCGTAGGCGCCAGCGACCTCGATTATTCTGTCCATGACAATTCATGCCGCCATCACATGCATGATGACGCTGTCCAAGAAGAAGCGATCGATGATCTTCCAGACATGAGTTTCGCATCTTCAGTCCCTCTTCCCGACTCTCCTTCTCCTGACCGAACATACACCCTTCCCCGAAACCCCTTCGGAAGATCAATAAACCAATCCGGATTATTGATCGATCACGTCGACGAGTCCGAGATAATCATGAGTGGAGTGCTGGATCATTCTACTCCTATGAGATAACTCGCACGAGCGCTCGTCTTGGATCTCAGTCCTCGTCTATTTCCACATTTGGTTTCATTGTATGTTGTCTATAATAGGTGCTAGTACAGTGTTCGGACTTGTATTTCCTTCTTTGTGTAGCGTCCCTGTAGTGTACTAGCGCATCTTCTGCTTCTGTTTATATGTCTTTGTTGTTCAATCTGTCATTCTGACACCTTCCTCGGGATACTGCGAGACATTCACAATCATGATTTTCAGCAACCAAAGGCTTTCAGAATCACTCTCCTAAAGGAGGTGAAATAAAATCATTGGTCGAACAGTATTCGCTCACTCAGCACCACAGCCCGGAGTGGCATTCCAATTCGTCCGTGATGATGAACATTACTCGCACCGTGATACGTCTGAACATTTTGAGGGGTATGCACGACCGAAAGAATCCAGAGCTAAACATCAGCGTGATACTGAACACGCTGGTTCACGAGTCTCAAACCGTCACCCCAAAAATTCAAAGGGCTGTTCTGGGGACTCACTGAGTTCACCCATCGACTCCACTCCATCAACCCGCTCACCCGCCACAGCGCAACGGATGTGACATCCTACATTAAACCTCGGCCATCATTGTGGCAGAAGATCACGGTCGGACGGAAGGAATAAGCTACCGCCGTGATCATCCAGGTACGATCATCTAGAATCCAGATCGTCATGCCAATTGGGTAAGAGTACCCCGTCGCTGTGGTAGCTATGCAGAATAGACTAATACAGTGCCCGATCAAGTCTCCTCTCACGAGGGCACGAGTGGAACAAGGTCGAATATTGTTTGAAGTGCGGTATGCTTATTAATCCAGAAAATGGGCGGTGCGAAGGGACACCATCATATTCGAGCTTGTATCCGAGAATCGATCCTTTGGGATTCGTGTTGTAGACCATGCTCTAATTCAGCCTGTCCAAACGCACAGCAGCTGCCGGAGCGTCTTCGGAGCGGAAACGGAGCTATGTATCGATCAATCCTGAGAGAATGATGGCGTCTAACTCGGATACAGCAGATCGTCTCTGGACTCTCGACTCGTGGCGATGACATTGCTAACACTTCGGCACGGCAACGCTTGACGACCATGACTTCAGAGTTTTGCTATATATCTACTCTGCTCTGTGAGTCGGAATGATTCCCAGTCGACCGCGGCACTGGGACCATGGAGACCACTCGGGCACGCTCACTTTCTCATCAAAGTCAAGGTCAGAGTTCTACCGGCGGGAATACGATGGATCAAGCTTCCTCTCGCGATCCACGCGCGATCAAATCCGAGAAGAAGTATCAGAAGACTTTTAATGCCTCCATCAGGGCTATAATCGACGTTTTGATCAAACGTGGTTTCGCCCCAATGTCTCGGTCCGAGATGCTGGCTCTAGCGGCAAGAACATTGAGGTATGTCCAAGCAGTATTTGATCTTTCCACCTATTTATGAGCCGAAATAGCGATGACAGGGACATTCTGGCCGAAAGAGAGGAAGAAATCCGGTATGTGTCACGAATCATTTACTTGATCTCGTGGTATATTGAATCGGTCGTCAAACTCAGGTTACTCAGAACCGAGAATGCCAGTCTCAGGCAGGCCTACGAAGCACTCTCGGCTATTGCTCAATCCAGATTTAACCAATCCTCAACCTCGGCATCGGCATCGACAATGACACATCAATTTCCCTCGCATTTCGTCCAGACTCCACCTTGGTCTGATTCCGAGGAGTTTGGAGCTCTCTCATCATGTGGGCCAATCTTTCCATCTCCTAGGTCCCACCACTCATTGATGACATTTTGCTTAGATCCACTCAATGGGCATCCGGGTGAAAATCAATTCTTCTAGTATACCGGAGGACATTCATAGTATCCATAGTCACTCTTTCCATGGACAAACGTTTCCTTTCATTCTTGGACACAATCACTAGTAACACGGACTTCGGTAGTCGGAGTGTAATTTTGGTTGTTGGACTTTCTTCACTAAACCAGTCTTTACCGCCTCTCTGTCTGAATTTTTTTGACTCACAGGCTTACAACGTCAGATGTGTTCTGCTAGTACCAATTCATGTACCACTCTGTAATCGCCGAATACTGCCAAAGACTCGGATCTCGCGATCCGGCAAATAAAAATCCGATAAATTTCTACCCAGCCGCCTCTTCTCGCGCATTTCTCTATGATCAAAAATTCAGATCGCTATGTGTATAAGACAGTATGCCCTTTTGACTCGAACGGTTGTTTGCTGGCCAGCGGGTCTATTTGAGCGAACGCCGAGATCCCCGATTCTCATCCGGTGGCTTTCCCTCGGTTCCGAAACTGTTGGGGTCGCTTCGGCTACAGCTCAGTCATTTCGTTACTTCATCTCAGCCACATCCATCCCCACGTCCAATGTCTCAACCCAATTTCCATACCCTAGCTACCGAAATCTTGCTCAAAATACTTGATGGAGTGGAATTGAACGTTCTTGTTGCGATAGCGCAGGCACGAAAATTGACCTTTCGACCGCTATTCGAAGGAATACTGATTATCCTCCTCTTAGACTTCAAGTAGGCTATATAACTTGACCAAGACTTATCGCAGTGTCTGGATGGCAGCTGAAGATGCTCTCGCGCTCCCTCTTCCAGAACAGGAGACGTTGCAAACTATCGCCGTGGATTCTATTCTCCAGCTCGCAATGCGAGCAGTCGATCTTCGGCGTCGATTTCTGAATCCTGAAATCAAGCCCCTAAGGATAAGCAAAGAAGTTCCAAGACCTTGGCATGTCTTCAACGAAAAATGGGTCATCAAGACCGATGACGACGCGGCTATGATATGGATCGTACCCACCGATTCTGCCGACTCGTATAGAAGCTTCGACCCACTTTTCAAGGGCAAAGGCAGATTCGGCTGTTTTTCCATAGAAGAATTGGATGACCGCAAATTGGCAGTCATCTTTACCGTGGTTCCTCATCAAGCGTGAGTAGTGTTTGTATTCAAGTATGATATTTTGACGCATCTCAATCGACAGCTCAATTTCGGACGTCTTCCACCTTGACGTGTTGCTGATGACAATTCCGGCTCATCTTCTCGAGAATCAAGTTGCTCCCGTCTTCGAGTCCAAACGCTACCTACTGCCCTATCGTGCGCGTCAACTCTTCTTCCAGGGCTCACGCCTTTTCATTAAAACCTGGAATTACCCTCCATATCACTATCTGATGCTCGACTACCAGAGAAATCTCGGGGTCCAGTTGATCGTCCGAACACCGGATGGCGAACCAGCCTTTTTAGAATCCATTGTCAGTAATTCCCCCACATTTTGTTGCATTTCACTAACCCGAAGCAGATGGGGCATCGTAAAGAATTGGTGTTTCATCCTGACCTCTCGAAAATCGTCATTGAAATCGAAATCTCTCGCATGCGAACGGTTCTCCTACTAGCAGACGTCCCCACGATAGAAGGCCAGTCCTGTAGCGACCTTTCAGAGTTCTCTTGGAAGCCTCAATCCTGGGATACTACGCACATGTTCGATCTCCAAGACATTTCCGGTCATAACTATAACGACGAGGCCATCATGCAGAGCTATGCGGACACTTTCATTGCCGTTGACTCCTTCATATCTCCCCGCTATACCCCTGTTCATGAATTTGTATTTCGGTCGCGTCTAGATGAAGATGGTCGGCACCGGCACCGGCAATTCGTATCAATTTGTCTTGATACCGAAACCAACAAACTGGTTGCGCTAGCCTTCCCCCCCGAGAATCCCGCCGATCATCCTACAGCTTACTGGACCATAGACGGACCGGTTGAAGACTTCGTTGAACCGGACCCTAAAAAGGAGCAATGGATGATCATATGTCCCGATTCATCAGGACGCCAGCTTTCAAAATTCAGGATTACTTTCCCGCCTGAACATTCGAAAGAAAAATCCTACTTGGTCTTGAAAGTCGACATGAGAAAGGGAGAGCTCTTGATGTATGAAAGAATTGATTATACGGCATATCAAGGATGGGTTATGCAGTATTAGATATTCTGCTCGTACAGCTAGCTCTTCACCAGCCCAGACTGATAGAGTCAGCCACAGTCATGCTGAGCATTGTAAAGTCAATGATTATTCGCGTTGTGTATCTTGCAGATTCTTGCTCGTTGGACTTTCTTCATCTGAATCAGTCTTTACCGGCTCTCTGTCTGAAGACTCTTGACTCACAGTTTGACGACGTCAGATGTGTTCTGTTAGTACCAAATCATGCACCACTCTTTAATCGCAGAATGATGCCAAAGACTTCGATCTCCGCGATCCGGCAAATAGAAATCCGATACGATTTCTACCCAGCCGCCGCTTCCTGCGCAGTTCTTTGTACTTAAATTGTTGAGAAGAGTACGGAGTGATCATCAACCTGGATCGCTCTGTGTTGGACAGTAGGCCGTTTCGACTTGAACGGGTGTTTGCTGGTCAGTGCGACTGATTAAGCAAACGCCGAGGTCCCCGATTCTCAACCGGTTGCTTTCTCTCGGTTCCGAAACTGTGGGGCCGCGTCGGCTACAGCTTCTCAGTCATTTCGTTGCTTCATCTGAACCACTCCCGTCGCCTCGTCCAATGTCTCATCCCAAACTCCGTACCCTAGCCCCCGAAATATGGATAATACTATTTGGCAACCCGGTTTCCCAGGTTGCCACGATTAAGATCTGATTTCTGAGGTAAGCAGGATCATGAACGATGAGTACGGCAAACGCCGATAAGCATTCTTCTCTCCAGCTCGAGGACTCGTGCGACGCTGGCTTTCAAGATCTCATGTTTCCGATGTGACCTGACTCTTCTTCTCCTTCAAATCTAGTCAAACCACGTTCACCCAAGCGTACACTTGCAGCTGCTCGGTTCGTTGTAATGGCTTCAGGAGCTTCTGCGGTATGCTAAGTATCCGCCAGAACGCTGCGGTCTGCCAACGCGGGAAAGGGCTCAAAGTCTGGATGTTGGCCCGTTGATTGAATTATGAAGAGGCTAAGATCGGATGAACAGCTCGTCAAGCTCATCAGGTACGTGTATTTTAGCATTTTTCCTCCAGCAAGAGCCCTGACGACGTTTCTGTTCGTCGCTCTCGTCTCCAAAGCGGAGATGAATCGTCAATGGAGGAGCTTCATGACTTTTACGGTTCTGGTAGCAGCTAAAAAGCTCGAGGAGTCTGTGAGGAAGTGCCGCTCCGCTAACGTGACGAATGCATCAATGTCTGGGATATGGAAATTTAACCGTATATTGAAGACGGCAAGTATAATTGTCAACCCATCTAGTACGTGTCTCCTCCTTTCTCACTCAACAGGGTGCACTGACGATCCTACTCTCTCTCGCACCTACCTGCTCGACGTCCCCTCCCCTGGTCCATACTCGCCTCGAAGATCCTTCCACCACTAGTTCGGTTAGCATTGTTCGCTCCGAGTCTCGTTTCCGCCGACCCAACAAGTCACCCAAGCTCCATGCTGCTAAAATGAACTCTATCGCCCCTCTCTCTCTCCCTCAAAGTTCCGTGAAAATCTCCCGTCCCACACTCCTCAGCGAATTCCTCTCCCATTCATCATACGGAAAACAGTATGCCTTAGAGCCTCATATGTATTACTTTTCGTTACGGTTGCGTAAATAATATCTACCCTCGGAGTTAAAGAACAATATCCCGTACTCATGATTTGTAAGAAAATTTGGAACAACCCCGGAAACCGGGTTGCCAAATAGTATTATCCCCGAAATATTGCTCAAAATACTCGATGGAGTTGAATTGAACGTTTTAGTTGCGATAGCGCAGGTACGGAAATCGACCTTCCAATCGCTATTCGAGGGGGTACTGACTATTCTCATCTTTTCAGACTTCGAGTCGACTATATAACTTGACAAAGACTCACCGAAGTGTCTGGATGGGAGCCGAAGACCATCTGGAGCTCCCGCTCCAAGAACCGGAGACACTGTCGACGATTCCTGTGGAGTCTATTCTTCGGCTCGCAATGCGAGCAGTCGATCTTCAGCGTCGATTTCTAGATCCCGAAGTCAAACCACTGAGAATAAGCAAGGTAGACAGAAAACCTTGGTATATCTTCAACGAAAAATGGATCGTCGAGACGAAGGAAGGTGCTGCACAAGGTGCTTCATCGCTGTGGATTCTCCCCGCTGAATCGGCCGATTCGTATAAAGACTTTGAGCCAGTCATTTGCTTCGACGGCAGATTCGCATTTCGCACCGTTAAAGAACTGGATGACCGAAACTTGGTAGTTATATACACGGTGGTACCTTATCAACAGTGAGTGCGAATTGAAAGTGTTAGCCTCTTTGATTATCTGACGCATAGGCGTTGAAAGCTCCGTTTCGGACGTCTTCTATCTCAAAGTGTTGTTAATCGAAATACCTCCTTCTAATGACGGGAACAACATGGCTTTCGTCACCGAATCAAAAAGCTATCTACTGCCAGCCCAAGTGAAAAGTCTTGATTTAGTAGGCTCTAATCTATTCATCCGATGCTGGGGCGACCCTCCGTTTCACTACCTCATGCTCGACTATGAGAGAAATATTGGAGCCCAGTTAGTAATCCGGACACCCGACGGCGAACCCGCCATGTTTGATTCGAGGGTCGGTTCTGTTCTCACTTCTGTTTCAAGTTTACTAAAACGGAGCAGATGGGCTACCGCAAAGCCTTTCAGTTTCATCCTGGCCTTGATAAGATTGTTCTTGTCCTGGAGGTCTCCCTGAGCCGTTCTGTTCTCCTGCTAGCAGACATGCCTACGCTGGATGCTCGCCCATCGAACGAGATTTCGGATTTCTACTGGAAGCCCGGATACTGGGACGCCACACACATCATTGACTGGCCACATGTTCATCTCCTTTATCGTAAGGGTATTTTGCACAAGTTTGCGGACACATTGATCGCCGTGGACTCTGCTATATCTCCCCGCTATATCCCGGTGCATGAGTTCGTGTTTTTCGCGCCTCATCACGTTCACCGGCAATTCGTATCGTTCTGCTTCGACACTGAAGCAAACAAACTGGTCGCGTTGGCCTTCCCTCCAGAGGATCCCGCCGATGCTCCTACAAAATACTGGACCAGACGCGGACCGCTTGACCAATTCGTTGACCCGCAATTTGGGAAAGAGTGCTGGATGATCATATGTCCCGACTCCTCTGGAAGAAAGCTTTTGAAACTCAGGATCACTTTCCCGCCTGGACATTCCGAAGATAAATCTTACTTGGTCGCGCGAGTCGACATGAGGAAGGGAGAGCTCATGATGGACGAGGAGGAAGACGATCGTATGGGGGAATACCAAAGATGGATCATGCAGTATTAAAATATGCACTGCCGTTCACCAAGGAGGACCGTGCATCGAGTCCTGGGTCACACTGCCTGCTAAAGCGGGCGTGATGGGTAAATATTAGGTTATTATCAAAGTTCAATCTCGCTACGACCAGCTTGTCTATCTCTTGGACGTCGAGCAATTGTGTTCTGGTCAGTTTCAGGCGGCATGATCCCGCCACCAAGCCCGCCACGCAAGACGGCCGGTCGACAAAGAGACATCGGACGTATGTTTTCCCAGGTGTACTCTGGAATTTCTAGAGCTCAAGGTAGTAATCAACATCAGAAGCTTCCAAGCTTTCAATGAGACCGTACAAACGCAAGCGTCGAAGCGAGGGATCGGAGTTGAAAAAAAGAAGAAGAAAAAAGAAAAAATTAGCTTCGAATTCGGCGTTTCCCGCGGGCGCTCGGATAACCCGAAGTCAATACAACCGCTACATCCGGGCCTTTATCCTTCGCTTTGCCTCCATCTCGCCTTTCATCTCTGAACTTTTCTTTTCATGACCCACACTCCCAGTCCTTTGTCAATGAATCAGACTCAAAGACTCAGAGCACCCACCGAACCGTGTTCGCAACGCCCTGCCAGCGCTATGGGATCGCAGGCTCAAGATCAACCTGCAAGCTCCCTCAACGCGAACCGTAACTCGTCGACGGCGTCGAGAGATCCCCGCACCAGACCGCCAGCCAACTCACCGAGGTCTCTCGGCGTAGCATCAGAGACGAAACCCGTATTGAAATTACTCTCTACGGCTTCCAATACGCCAATGAAGTCCGTACAAAGGGGAGACGAAAAGCAGACCTTAAGGAGGGGGAAGGATGCAGGAGGCGACTCGGGGAAAGAGGAAGACGTAGATATGGATATATCTGCTCCTTGTGAGTTCTGAGGCTTAGCTTATGCTCATCGTGTCTGATAACGCTATGATCTTCCTTTTATTAGCTACCCCTCGGGCTTCCCGGCCGCTTCATCTCCCATTGAATGAGCTGGGATCTCCATTCTACGGAGACACGAAACTCTCTCCTAAATCAACGACGCCTCCATGCCAAACACCAACCATCCCTGTAAAGCGTCAACTCCAGACAGTGAAGAAACCAGATCTGAAGGCGAAGCGTATACGAATGACGCCGGCTAGCACTGGTATCCCGGAGCCATCATCATCAGAAACGGGAAACGTCTCCATCAGCGTCGTCCGAGAATTACTCCACGATACTCTATCCCAATTCCTCCCTCCGAACACGAGTCCGTCTCACGAAATGGCGCACGCGTACATGTCCGCGTCCAGTAGAGGTGATTTATCTTTGCCCATCATGAACTCCTCTCTCTTAAATCTATCCCAGCCGTCCAAATGTCCATCCCTCCAACCGACAGGCTCCCCTGCACCCCCCGCACCGAACCTCCCCTTCTCCCAGTCCAACCAACACCCCCACCCTCCCCGTACGGCGACCACACCTCCCAAACATACGCAACAGTCGACGATATCCGAGCTATCCAATACGAACAACAGAAAATCGCCCATAAACAAGTCACTCGCGAGCTGAAGAACCTCCAAGACGACATCGTCTTTCACGAGAGGGACATCGAAAGGCTTCGCGCTCGTGAAGAGCGTTTGAACCAGGAACTGACATGGAGATCACATCTGATGCAGAGATATGCGCCTCCTCCAAATTAATCATTCGTTCCCGATTCCATTTCCGCTGCCAATTCGTTCCATTTGTCTGTGATCAATCATAATGTATCATTTCGTCTCGCGCACGCTGCATCTATATCCCTTTTTGTTACTTTGGTTCTAGCGCTTGGAGCACCCCATGTATTTTATAATTTATCCCTACGTCCTTATAATCGCTCCAATAATTACTTTGTCAATCGTCATTCGAGACTCCTGTTCAGCATAACGTCCGACATCCAGGTCCCCTTCGTTCATCAGATCTCGACCTTCATAGATCTCCATAATACCACGATCAGCAGAAGAGATCGTATCTAACTCAGCTCATCAGTGTACCCTACAAAGACAAATCAATCAGCGAAATTTCACGCGCCGCGCTATACGGTCACTTACGTAATGCTCGAATCTCAGCGCCAATATCAAGCGCTCGTTTTCCTTCGAGCCACATCATCGCATCTTCATCCAAGATCCCAAATCAGACATCCATCCCTCAAACATCGGAGAAGATGCAAGTTGCATACCTTCATAGGATCGAGGAACGACGATCCTGCTCAAAGGCTCCCCATCATCCGTACACCATGTAAAACTGAAATGATTAGTCGTAATCTCTGATCCTGTAGCCACATCCACCACGTTCGCTTTCACACCAACATTCTGAGACCACACATCTTCAGATATCCAGCGACAGAAAGAGATGGAGACGTACGACGAGAGTAGGATATTCGGGCGTCGATTCGGTATGCGCAACGTGCGACGTAAGTCGTAGTATTGACCCAATCGGAACGGGTCTTTTGAAAGATATCCCATCAAGGGAAAGGAATCGGACAGGGTGGCGCGTAAAGAGCGTGGCGGTCGTGAATCCAAGCTCATATGCCAAGCGCATCAGATATCCTATACCAAAGATTCATCAACCGAACCAGTCAAAAGCTTCCGTATGACGTACCTCCAAAGATTTTTTGATGAACGCTAAAGCACATGAGTTTCTTGAGTGAGCTGCATTTCTAAAGACTGACTTTCTTTCTTGTGGGAACATCAGAAGACTATTCTCCAGCTTCGTTTCGGACAGCCATACTCGTTTCGATTTCTTCTCGGCCGATCCCTCTTGTCCGTACGTAAGGAACAGATCGTGTAGAGCTTGGGCTTCCTCGGATGTCGGCGGGACCTTCGAAAGCGCGCGTAAAGAATGCGACTGCTTCCGAGACTTCTGATCTAAGGGCAATCTGAGTATTCGGATGACTGCAGAGGATCATTGTACATGCCTTCTCCGATGGCGAAAAGCTGTTTCTCCTCAGGTGTCGAAAGTATCAAGGGGTTGACTGGTCGGGCCTTATGAGTATGCGCATCCCGACATACCATCGAAAATCGCCCTGTAATCGGATAAGTCAAATTCCTCTCGATCCACGAGAACCATACCCAGCATGACCGTCTTCCCATCTGCCGCCGAATCACCCTCAGGATCTAGACTCTCAATCTTCACCGCAACCTCCATACTGCTCCGTCCCGTCGAAATAACCTGTCCACTAATCCTCAAATCCCTAACCGGACTACTCAAACTCTCCAGCATATCCAATCGGTCCACCGCAGCAGTAACAACATAGAACCCCCTCTCACCCAAATCGCCCAATCTATTCACATCCGGACCAAGGAGATGCTTATAAGCGCTTGAGCCTGCGAGCGAATCCAGATGTTCCATAAGCTTGCCGGTGCGGATTCCGCCGGATGCGTTGACGTATTTCTCGAGGAGCTCGGGAGAGGAGTGGAAGGGGAGGATTATTTGGGAGTAGGATTCGTGCATGTGACGAGGTTTGAGTGCATTGATGTTTGTCGGTGAAGGAGGTCGGACCTGGTGGGGTTCGGTGTTCGTCGATGTCGCTATGCTTTCGGCCCAAAGCTCAGGAATTCTGACGGGTACTGATCTATATCTTTCTGTAAGATATCGAAAAGAAAGCGAAGAGGTCGATTTGACGCACGATCTATAAGCTGGATTCGATTGTTCCCCTGCGATTTGCGATAAGTTGACGCTCGGACCACACAAGAAAATTCTAGGCACGTACGAACCACAGACAAGAGGCGGTCAATAGCATCGACGAATCTCGTCTCCTGAGCCGAATTAATATCCTGAGTCGACTTCGCACTGCTATCGGCGTGAAGCAATCGCGCCTTCGTCGTCGACGTCATCTTCAGAAAACAACCCTGCGGTCGACTTGACCGGGCGGACTTGGTTGAAGCCAGACATGTCCTGAGAGACCTGGATAGCATGTTCAAAATATCGTCGGGAAACGGTAGGATCAGCTTTGAATGACTCACATCCTGAACGCCATGGCTGATCATTTCTCGGATGTCGGACACTCGGAAGCTCTCCGACTCGGGATAATTCGGAGCCTGAGGAGCTTGCCTCGGAAAGCCTCGGAACTCTTCAAGCAGCATAGAAATTTCGAGCCGCACACTCGCAGCAAAGTCAAATATTCAAGAACACAGGATCAGGATACAAATTATAGGACCAGCCAACCAAAAAGATCTATTTTATGAAAATTTACGAAACTCTGCCTCAGAGAGGCTCCTAGTCGTCGGCTAGCCATTACGAATCCGACGATCAGACCTTGGCAGAGCACGTTTCCTGCGGATGTTCTCCAATGAAATTTAATCTCGCGAGTTCATGATTCGCGAGCTCTTTCTTCAAATGGAGCTTCTTGAGATCAAGTTCCTGTAAGAAGATCTTGTAGTCGAGTTCTTCGATATACCGCATGACGTGGTTGACGGATTTTTGATGACTAATGACGTCGCGAGCTTCTCTCCCTATAAGAAGCGAAGCGTCAGTATCGTCGAAGACAGCGCGGGATCCGCAAATGACGCTTACGATAATCCTGGGTGCGGTCTTGTATGGATGGTTTCTTATCTTCGCCAGGAGGGCTCATTCTGCGCACTGCAATAAATTAGTCAACAAATATCGTCCAAAATTGTCAAAAACACTCACCTTTTGAAACATGGTCCCGGTGCGTGGCTGCATCCTGCTCCACTCTCTCAACAACTCTAGCTTTCGAGGACGATTCATGATGCCTCTCAGCCTCCGGCGAATGAGCAGTTCGATGTCCCGGGTCGTCCTCGTCGTCTCTAGCCGCAGCCGTGACCGAAGACCCCTCCGACATCGAATCCACATCGTCCAATTTCGGAACAAGACTTTCAACCGGCGACACAGAACGATAATCCTCCACCAGCGACGCTTTCACGAATTGCGGAGGTTTCTTGGCGAGTGGTATCTCTCTCACACACTTGCGGTGATGATCTCTGCACTCGGCACACCTATTCTGGATCCCGTAGATATATTCACATTTGAGGTTGCGTTTGATGCATCCATTGCATGGAACAAGTTTCACTGACGAAGAATATCAGCGGTCTATTCTGAACGCAGTTATGGAGGAGCAACTTACGTTTCTTGGGCTCGTCCTCGGGAGACGGCTTCGACGAGGGTTTCAACGATGATTGCGACGATGATTCCGCAGGTGGGATCGGTTTCCATTTCGATTTAGAAGTTGGCTCTGTCTTAGCCAGTCGAGATAGAGGAGTATCATCTTCATCGCTCGCTTCTTCCTCTCCGAACGAAGCTTTACGCTTCCTACTAGGACTAGCAGTCGTCGAATCCGCGACGGGATGATTGGGAACGGGCGGATGAGAATGTGCTGCAATGCGTGTCAGATACCAGAGAGACGGAAGCAGCTATGGACCCACCTGAGAGCTGCTGAGAGGTACTAGCTGTTGATCTGGGTAATGATTGACTGAGAGGGATATAATTGCGCAACACCCGTAGATAAAACGTCTCGGCTGAGTCAGAGATAGGTGAGGCCATAGCGGAAGGTGCGAGATGCAAGAATAGCGAAGACAACGAGTTCAAGAGGGCATTATATACACGAAAGGTCATGCCACCAACCACCTCGAAACAAGGGTCTTATGCCGAAGTGGCATTGACCACATGTTGAGACAAAAGGGAGTGAGGCATGGATACGACGACATTTTCCCACGGTCTTCTTTTAGAGTGTGGCAAGCTAAAGGCAGATTGTTGTGATGTTCTCGAAGTTAAGCCACAGGGCTGACAAAAGGTGTCGTTAGGGATGATGATGGAGTCGAAATTGCAGACAAAAAACGCACGAGCTGTTAGAATCGAACAAAAAACTCCTACTCCGCCTCCGCTTCTGTCGATGACCTCTCGTGTCAAAGAAATCTAGACGGATGGCAGGATTTCGAGAGGCACCGGTAGCCAAACTATAGAGTCGAAGATGACTGGAGGTCGAGGTGGCAAGAAGAGCTCGACAGTCTCTCGACGAAAATCGCACCAGCGCCAATGCCGCATCAACGGAGTGCGTGACCCAGGAGTTCCCAAACAGGTGATCATTGGGCTGGATTCAAGCAGGTTATTGTCCTGTTGATATGGACCATATGTCTCGTGTCGTGTTATGATGATGGAGCGCCAGAGCAGGTCAGTGCGTGAAGGACGCCGCAAAGGCAGATGTGCTTACGTAACCTTTCGCGCTCTTTCGGTGTCGGTCTTCTCACTAGAAAGCCTCGGCTCCGCCGAGCTAAACCTTGCTCGCTTGTGAGAGTCAGAGGCGGATAATTTTTTCAGTGTCTGCCGATGACAGCGAATCAGCGATACGTATATATACCCAGAATCAGGCATCATAATTAGTGTGCTATCTACAACCTTTGACAATTCCTAGATTCAAAGTCCGGATGCTTTCGAATCATTGTTTTGGAACGATACTTCATCATTCACTCCAGACCGGAATATATTCTAGATCTAGATCTACCGTCGGAGTGTTGCCCAGTCGTCATTCATTTGCACCGCTCCGCGCTGCTCAAATGCCTGACGGTCCTGGGTCCTCGTGTTGAGACTCGGTTATTATTGGGTGGACCCAAAGTATTATTTATCGAATGAGGAGGTTTCAGAGGTGAATATGAGCGTGGACGATTGCGACGCAGGAATAATTTATTTTAAATAATATTTGTACATAATACATCGGAGATAGAAGCGCTAATAGCCGGTTGGTCAGGAACTGGAGCCATTGTGGTCCGGCCAGTAACAACCTTGCAAGCAAGGTAACACGCTCAAGATCAATTGTTTGCCAAAGAAATCTGGTAATTTTCTCCCTTCAAATGTTTTCTCGACTCTGTGTGAAAGAGACCCAGTCTCCCAGCCCTTATCCCAGCAATGCCGTAGCCTCATTGGGATTCGTTGGCGCACAAAGATGAGCCTCCATTGATCAAACCAACGATAGCGATTTATTGTTATCAATCAACAATAACTGTCTATAACATCAGAGTTAAAGCTATGCACGGGAAGAGCACCAACCAGACATAGGACGATCACTTACGATCCATTTTTCATTGCAACAAGACGTCCCACTTCCTCAGCTCGCTTGAAAATACGGAACTTAACTTGGAACTTGATTCATTGCTCAGTGTTCATGACGCAGAGTCAGCATTTCAGCTCAAGAACTGTACCAATTCTGATTTTCAAGATTAAATTCAACAGAAACGGGGGATACGGATTAGTACATCAAGTGAGATTAAAAGTCCGTAGTCTGAGACGACAATACACTTAGTGTTTGCAAGTCAGGTCACTTAACCGCCAAATAACCGCAACTTAGCCGTAACTTAACCATTTGTGACCTAACCATGGTTAATGGTCATGGCTCAGAGCTGGTGGTCAAGTCACAGTCATAGACCTCCCCGGAATCCTTAACCGCTTGCCTTGACCAACATGGGTAGATCCTTGTCTACAGCCTTCCCCAGGCCTTCTGGTGTGTTCTGCTTGTCATATACATCATATATGAGGACCAATAACCTAGATTAAGTAGTAAAAAGTGGAGATTTATGACTTTTTTGAGGTCATAACCGCATTAACCGGTCAAAGTCAGGTCATGGTCACCCAATTTTGGCTTAACCGTGACCGTTGGCGGTTATAGGTTACAGCAAAACCCATTAACCATAACCGTGGTTTGGTTACGGTTAGGGCCTCCGAGGGGCCCATAACCTAACTTAACCTGACTTTCAAACACTAAATACACTACACATTTGTCCACAGCCTGTATCATACACTTGAGAAAATTCCTGACACAAAGAGACGACTTCGTCACAGAGAAAGGAAGAAGCAAAAAAAAAACATATCGACGATAGCATTGCCTGTTTCGGCTTGTCCGTTGACTCGGGCAATGAGAGAAGTCCGATTGCTGGCATCAAAGAGCCAGTGTGCATTCAGAAGAAGGGAAGCCTCCCGAGTTCCTGTAGCTGGTATGCCGCTATCTGGGCTTCTAGGATGGCGATATGTTCCGCATGGGCCCTAAATTACTGATGATTAGTCATAAAGAGTGCACGAAGTATACGGTGAGACTGACTGAAGGATCTGTCCATCTTGACTGGGATTATATAGTCAATAATGCCCACTTCGTTGAAAACATAATCTCTGACCGTATGATCTCTGCTGCGCGCATGTTGAGATCAGCCCGAGAAAGAGTAGAAACTGATTCGCCACGATCCCCGATAGCTCGACGAAGGACTTGGAAGCCTTCCTTCAGCCTCCTCTGACTCTTTTTCTCAGCTTCGATCTGTCCTTCAGGCCGAGAAGGCCGAGAGCTTATCGGTTCCTACTAACAGTCAGAATTATGGTCGAGAAAATCAATAATGAATAGGGGCCACACGCACACCGTACATATTGCGGAAGGGAAGTGGTTGTTGGATTCCCGACTTCAGCAAGCGACGGCTCTTAGCTCCACACTATATATTATCACAAGTCTGCGATCTGTCTGGATGAGTGGGACGTGATGCCAGCTATGATTAAGGGCCCATGGATCCAGTAGCGCACGAACGACCGGTGTTCCGTTCAAGCAAAGAAACAACCTTTTCTTACAACGGATCCGTGGAGGGCATGTGAGCGATAAGGAGGCCATCGATTCCAGGGTTTGCCTGTTCTGACGCGCTGGATGGCACCTCTGCAACGCTTTCAAGGGTTCACACCATTCCCAATCTGCGTGAAGTAGAACAAAAGTCAAGATCCGCGAACGAAAATGAACTCCCGTACTCAGCGCTTTATAAATTCGATCTAGCCGTCAAACTTTGTGGGCCTCAGTGCGGTACAAGCTGTGCTATCACTGCTATGTCATCAGTCTTATCAGCGCATGTACGGGGAAAGGTCAGAGGTGATTGAGACTCGCACTTCGGGACGGAGTGGACTTGAAATGAATTCTGCAATGGTGGCGAGATCACCTGGGGTTAGGGTTTGAAGGTCCGGTCCGGTCCGGTCTTTGGCGTTTTTTGAGGTGGGACCAGGACTGATTTGCGGTCCTGGTCCTTGGGATTTGGTGGGACCAGCAACCAGGACCGGTCCTAAAAAGACTGGTCCTGGTCCGGTCCTTCGGTCTTTTTGATTATTTTTATTCATTTTCAAGGTTTTAACTATCTATATCTATTCATTGGCAGTTGTTCTACCTATATAACATCAAAGACCACTGCCCAGATGCTTGTGGAAGGCTGTAGGAGCATCGGTCCACAAGTGGTCCTAAAGACTGGTCCTAGATCAGTCCTAAATCTCAGCATGAGGTAGGACCAGGACTGACAGTCCGGTATCACGCATTGTTGCGAGATATGTCATATGCAACATTATTTCGGACTTCAAGATTTCACATTTCTTTCCATTTTCAACTCCGACTCTCAATATGGTATCTATCGGCCTTACCGGACATTCGACGCGTTCAACACGCAAGCTCATTCCCCACTCAATCCCCTTCCAAATATTCATTCAGCTTCACTTCGAGATATGCCATCGAACATCGGATTCAACTCCACGTTCATCCCAAATCTTATTATTTTTCAAAAATCAGATTAAATCAACTTTTATTCGCACGCAAAGTCTATCTCGGAATTATACCGATCACCGCCAGTCGCGCACATCGCAGTGCTTCCACCACCCTTGAACCTTATCCCATCTTATCCGATCAACACCTCGCATTGCCCCATACATGATGTCATTCGTCCGATCAGATGTCTACCACCCAGCCGAATCCCTCATTCGTCGATGCGACGGTCGTCTGGATGAAGTCCATTACGAAGTGCCGGAGTACATCTCTAATATCAAGGAGGACTTGTTGCGCAAGCCGCATATCTTGGAGCCGTTGACAGTAGAAGAACGGATGGGAGGAGCGGTGTATAGGAGAGATGGTGTATGGCTTCGGATGGTATGGGTTTTGCTCAACGGTCTCCCCCGTTTTTCCTACAACAAACCCTTCACTATTCCTAATTTCGGCACTCTCATCATCACCGAATGTGTCATGATCAACCATTCAGCGAAGATCGTATGGTTTCGAGCACGAGATATCAAACTCGATGTCGAATTCACCTATTCGCTAGGATTACCGGGATCTGGGTCGGCTACTCGACGACCTATAACTGTCACTTGTCGTAAAGGAAGCATCGGAATTCCATTCGATGTGGGATTTCTACCATTGCGGCTAGTATGTCTACGAGGAATATGGACATATCGATTGAAGGAATGGTTGACGAAGAAGAAATTAGTTCTTAAAAATATCCTCACTTCAACCATTCCGATGCCTCGTTTTCAGTCCCCTCCTCCTATTCCTGTTGAAGTTCACATTGAGCTTTG